>JALIZH010014341.1:0-34532 GCA_030522465.1 Rhipicephalus appendiculatus | reverse complement strand
GGTACTCTTTTCTTGGTGGAGGAAAATGCGCCGAGAAAGCAAAGTAAATTGAGAAGTGCTTTCTTGTGTGGACTTTGCAGAAAACGCTCAAGCACATAATTCAAGTTCATAAGCTATTTTAATACCATATGTTTGAGTTCCACAACGTATGCTGCATCTTTATTGACCAATAATAACTTTGATAATATTAGTTAAGGAGTGATTTTCCATTTGAAGTGGCGCAGTGGCACATGCGCCACTGTACTAACAGCGCATTTTCAATTTCCATTACAAAACTGCAGTGCTTCGTTTCAAGAGCTGGTTGGTGCACCATGGTAATGTTGAGCCGGAATTGATGCAGGGACTTTGTGTACAGGACAGACTTTCACTTAAAACTCAAGTTTGATGAAAGATTTCCAAAGAACCAGACTGGGGGCACTTGCGATATTGTAAAGCTTGTACGTAGACGCAATCATAAGTTTCGGAGATACTAGCACACTAGGTAGTTAGCAGAGGTCATTATCCGTCATCGCAACTTATAGTACAATCGCGCATGTCTAGCAGTGCGGCTATTTGGCCAGCCTCAACAGTCTGCCACTATTGTACAATCTTTGATGTGCACAGGTATGTGTGTATCATTCACTGACGAAAAGTGCTGCGTGGCAGCCCAGTGTTCTGCCACTGAGCTACACCGGTGCTTGAAACTCTGTTGCAAACTGACCCTGTGCAGGCTTCATGTCAGGTAAGGAATCGCGTTAACATGTGTAATAAAGCGTTTTAGAACAGCAAAGTAACAACCAGGCGTCACACAATGGGAATAGCATAACGAGTGGGTCGTTCAATGCTCAAACCCATTACAAAAGCCTCGGGTATAATTCTTCATCGTGGTCGGCACAGCATCAACAAACTGCACATAATGCATTACAAGTGTGTAGCGGGTACCACGCTTATCCAAAGAACCACGAATAATGCCATAGCGGACGCTTCCCTGCTACACAAAAATTATAATGATTTCTGGCGTAGTGTGTGATATACAAGTGTGCTTGTAGTAGTTGCCCCAAGAGTGTTTCCCCTAGAGTTGCCCCAAAAGGCTCTAGAAAAGCCGCTCTTCCAGCTTTCGCTGTGACTGCTGCGGGTTCCGTGCAGGCCTGACAGTTTTTTTTTTTTTTCATCCATCGGATGACATCAGTATTCAACAGGCTCAAAGTCACTGGCAGTATTTAGTACATCGCCCGTACATTTAGGAGAATACAATTATTTCCTCGAAATCTTTCTACCACCTAAAATGCTGCACGGTGCATGTAATTCAACCAATACATAGGGCTTTATTTAGAAATCTGTGATAACTTTATGGCAGTTTAGAATAAAAGGATGAACTCAATCTGTACTGATATGCTCTCACTGCATTCAAAATGCGTTCAATAAGCCAGCGGTTACCTGCAACTTGCATTTGCTTGACTTACGTCAAATACCAGTTGCTAATGCATTAGTACCAACTCCTGCACGTGGTGCACTTGCTGTATTGAAAATCTTGTGAATTGTGAACGCCGTCCTGAGCTTGACACAAAGGCAATCAGAATGTGTACATGATGAATTGAGTAAATCAACCTCAAGCACATCCAAGCGCCCCAGTAACGGAATAATCGATGATCCACATCACATATCCACATCCAGATTGGTGAACATAGGACTAGTTTTAGCAATGCGATCAAATTTGATGGCCGCCAGCCCATTCAGTATAATGGAAAGTTCGGCGAGTTGATTCTAATGCATGATGTAAAAAGGTGTTGTTACGATCGGCCTTGGAAGCTATCGTGGCAGAGGCAGCGGAGAAGGCTCCTGTCGATCAAAAGTTCTTCCCGGGTTCGCTGCCCTTCGCGGGGCGCAAGTTTAACCCCATTTTCCTGGTATGCTCACGAGTGTGCGGCGTGCTCAGGTGACCAGTAATCCAACCAGGGTGCGGCGAACAGCCCTTTGTTGCAAGATGCTGCCAGCGTGGGAAAGAGGTGTTGACACCTTCCCGGTGACGCGGCATGTCTCTGTGGCTGGACGGAGCCATTAGCGGTTGCAGGTGTGGTCGACAGCGGCAGCCACGTCTTCAGAGGTCACCGACTTGGCACCAGTCCGGTCCCCCTTCGGACACTTCCTCCTCGCCGACAATTTCGAGCCGTCTGGGCGTGGTAAGTGGACATCCTCCTGGGTGGGCCATTGGTGTTCCCCAATTGGACTTCTCGTCCTTGCCCTTTTGAGGAATGTGTTGTGTGTCCCACTGCCTCCTTTCTGGGGGCAGGGCGTTGTGGCGGCAGGACTCCTTATTGGCGGGTGTTGCTGACACCGGTTTGATTGCCTCAAGTTGCCAGACTCGGGGCTTTAAAGGCCGAAGACTTTATGTAAAAACTCTCTCTTCTCTATAAATCTCTCAATGTAAATAAACGTCGGTAATACCTCTCCTGCGAGTGCCTTCCTCTCTGCTAAAGATGGGCTAGGGGACCGGCGACGGGCCAGCCACCTACGATGAGTCCCGCCGGACCCGAGTCGCAACAAACTGGATGGCAGCGGTGGGATAAGACGGACCCTCTGAAAGCGTCATGGAGGCCAGCCAATACAGAACTGCCTGCATACGTTGGGATCGAGTTCATCGGACTGGAAGGCAACGCTGAAGCTCGCTACCCGGATGACCTAACGCCGACGGACGGCTCCTCGTGGCACTGCTGACAGCTCCGGAAGGAACGTGTCTGAATTCATGACTGCATATGATAAGTGCATGGCTTTTCTTCGCTAGGATATCGCAAGGCTTTGTGTAGCAAGCAGTGATTTTTGTAACTGTTGACGGAAGTATGGATAGTACGTCAAAGTTGTTTTGGTAGCGAAGAGTTAGCAGCACAGGGGGCAGCCATGAATTTGAAGGCGCTAAAAAAGCCGGAATGGTTAGAGTTGGCCCGAGAATTGGGTATCCAAATTGCCGACTCGAAAGGAAAGCCAGAAATCATTGAGGCGATCGAGGCAATTGGGGCAGACGATGATGAACTTGAAGAATGTCTAGAGTACTCCGAGCTGAAAAAAGAGGAACAGAAGTGCAAGCGCAGGGAAGAGATAGAGGAACAGAAGCGCAAGCAGGAAAGAGAGGAAATGTGGTGCAGGGAGCGTGAAGAACATAGCAGGAAAATGCAGGCATTAGATAAAGAGATTGAAAGGATATGCCGTGAACGTAAGGCACTACAGCAAAAAAACTAGACGTGTAGATGTAGCGCACGAACGGTGCGAAGTAGCGGCGGTGCCGTTTAAGGCCGAAGAGAAAGCTAGTGCTTGTGAGTGAATAGTAGAGGCCCTAACCTGTTCTGAGGAAAGAGAGCTCGCGGTCAAATCAGGGTGTGAGGGTTCCGTAGTGGTGGAAACGGGGTTAATGTTAACGAAGTGTTCCACCAAAAATGAACCTTACAGCCCTATACACGATGTCGATGAGCATCAGAGGCGGACGAAAGGCTCCAAAGTAGGCACCAAGAAGCGTGTAAAGGGGAGAAAGCGTCCAAAGGACAAGGATGCGGCAAAGATCGCGATAAGTGCGAAGCGTTTGAGGAAGAGCTTCATACGGCAGAGCAAAATCGTGAGAGAAGTGCCGTTGTCACCTCTGACGGGTCTGTATCGCATGCGTTCGAGCGGCCGTAGAGAAAAGAAAAGAAAAGCGCAATGTACGCGGCGATGGTTGAATGATGAATTGCTGGGCAATCATCAAGACTGTGCGCACTAGATAGCTGACGAGCATATCGATGATGATGAACGTCAGAGTAGGACGAAAGGCTCCAAAGTTCGCACCAAGAAGCGTGCAAAAAGGAGAAAGCGTCCGAAAGACAAGAATGAGGCAAAGCTCGCGAACAGCGCGACGCGTTTGAGGAAGGGCTTCAAACGGCGGAGCGAAATCGCGAGAAAAGTGCCGTTGTCGTCTCTGGCGGGTCTGTATCGTATGCGTCCGAGGCGCCGGAAAGAAAAGAAAAGGGAAGCGCATTGCACGAGGCAGTGGTCGAAGGATGAATTGATAGGTAATCATCAAGAATGTGCGCGCAGGACAGCCGAAGAGCATGTCGATGATGAAAGTCAGAGCAGGACGAAAGGCTCCAGAGTTCGCACCAAGAAGTGTGCGAAAAGGAGAAAGCGTCCGAAAGACAACAATGAGGCTAAGATCGCGACGCGCTTGAGGAAGGTCTTCGGACGGCGGAGCGAATTAGCGAGAAAGCTGCCGTATCGCAGGCGTCCGAGCCGCCGGAGGGTAAACAAAAGACAGGCGTATTATGCGCGAATGTGGTCGGAGGGTAAGGACCTCCACATTTTTGTTCTCGCGGCGCGTTGGGCAAGGTGCGGAACAGTAAAGTCGATGGTTTTCGCGAAGTAGCAGAAAGGGACCATGGAAGGTCTGCTTCGAGGAACGTGGCGGGGTCGGTGACAAGGTGATTGACCTTTATGCCTGTTGTACACCCCGCCTGACGAGAAAAGCTTTCTGGGCGCGACCACCGCGAGTTCGACTGAAAGTTGTTGAGAACAGCTGTTAGCTTCTCAGAAAATGTCTACTCAGGACTGTTGAAAGGAATGTTTGGTTTGCCCATCTTAGTTAAGAAATACTTTTCTCTTTTGATCTCCTCGACTCTTGATGTTTAAGTAACTAGTTTTGAACATTGTTTTCTTCTTTAGCGCTCTGTGGTTTTTTGTAGCCAATATGCGTTCTACAGTTGGTTACCGTATCGGAAGGATACATAGTGACACGCATCAGAGCGAGTTGTGGGCTTGATAGATGAGCGCCTTGAATAGGGTTACGACAGCTGACTTTGAAAAGGGTTCATGGCGTTTCCGTTGTGTGTCATGCGTGGACGCAAGAAAATATATGGTCAGGGTGTGCCACTAGTTAACTAGCGGCAACGTAAGAGTTCAGCCGGGAGCCTGCGGGAAAGAGAATGGGCAAAGTAGACAAAGCTGTGCTTTGTGTGAGTTTAACAGAGCCGTGCGAAATTTGTTTTTGTTTGTTTACTGTTTTATTCGCATGCGTTCTGTATAGAGGTGACAGGTTAACGCGGGTGTCGCGTATTTGTTATTAAGAATTCTGACCGAAAAGGGTAGAGCTAGTTAATCACACATCCGTGCAGTAGATGCTCGCAGTGGCACTAGTACGTGCACTTACGGATGTCAGTTGTGAACAGCGTCTTGATGTTGGGGCAGTATTTCTTCTGCTCAAAGGGACAGGTCTAGCTTTGGTGGCGCAAAGTTTTGTGGCCAATAGGGTCAAGCGCAAGCTTATCTTGAATAATGATGACAGAGTCGTTGCCTCGATGCAGCGAGAGCCTCAAGTCGATTCTTGCTTTCATTGGCCGGCTGGTGCGTTGTATTCTTGTTTACAGTTTGTTTAGGTAGGCACATTGTGAGTGTGTCAGTTATACGGCTTTTATGTGTTTTCAAGAGTGGCTGCTTTTGATGTTGCGATGGGAGGGCCACAGGATTAACACTAGGATATGAGAAAACGGCCACCATGAGTGGAGCTAGGCCTGGTGAATCTCGGTAGAGGATTGCCGTGTGCTTGCTTGTTTGTGGTTGTGTTTTCGGCGCAGTTTCCTGAAGTCCTCAAGCCATCAAGGGCTGGTTCAGCGAGGCAGACGGTGCCTTCGGGGAAGAATGACGGAGGATGTCACCTCATCCATGCGAGCGGCGCTATGCTCCAGCTGCGATGTGATCATCGGATCCAGTGTTCAGGCCAAGAGTAGTGGAGGAAAAGCTGCGTTACAGATCCCTCTGCACAGTACCTGCTGGACACTGTACCTCGGGATCTTCTTTCCCCGGTGGAGAAGCTGTTACGATCGGCCTTGGAAGCTATCGTGGCAGAGGCAGCAGAGAAGGCTCCTGTCAATCAAAAGTTCTTCCCGATCAAAAGTTCTGCCCTTCGGGGGCGCAAGTTTAACCCCATTTTCCTGGTATGCCCACGAGCGTGCGGCGTGCTCAGGTGACCAGTAATCCAACCAGGGTGCGGCGAACAGCCCTTTGTTGCAAGATGCTGCCGGCGTGGGAAAGAGGTGTTGACACCTTCCCAGTGACGCGGCATGTCTCTGCGGCTGGACGGAGCCATTAGCGGTTGCAGGTGTGGTCGACAGCGGCAGCCACGTCTTCAGAGGTCACCGACTTGGCACCAGTCCGGTCCCCCTTCGGACACTTCCTCCTCGCCGACAATTTCGAGTCGTCTGGGCGTAGTAAGTGGACATCCCCCTGGGTGGACCATTGGTGTTCCCCAATTGGACTTCTCGTCCTTGCCCTTTTGAGGAATGTGTTGTGTGTCCCACTGCCTCCTTTCTGGGGGCAGGGCGTTGTGGCGGCAGGACTCCTTATTGGCGGGTGTTGCTGACACCGGTTTGATTGCCTCAAGTTGCCAGACTCGGGGCTTAAAAGGCCGAAGACTTTTTGTAAAAACTCTCTCTTCTCTTGATCTCTCAATGTAAATAAACGTCAGTAATACCTCTCCTGCGAGCGCCTTCCTCTCTGCTAAAGATGGGCTAGGGGACCGGCCGCGGGCCAGCTACCTACGATGAGTCCCGCCGGACCCGAGTCGCAACAGTGTGAAAAAAGACAGCGTACAATAGAAATCACAGGATAGCACATCGCCCTGCGATTTATATTCTGCTTCATTTTCTTCTTCACGCATTTTTACATCAACCATTCGAGTCACTACTGTCATAACATGATTTCGTTGCTTTCCAGGCCACACGTTTGCTCAATTATTAGTTCAGTTCTTTCGCTGAGACTGTCTGCTACAGCTTCCATCTCTCTAGTGTCAATGCCTTTGAAAAGAAACAGAGCATTGAAGCGGTCTGCGTTCAGCGCATGAAAGAAGACGAAGAGGGGCCATCGGGGGGGGGGGGGGAGAAGAAAAGAGGAAGAAGTGAGAATAAAATGGCGGATGACACTCGTCTATTCGAGGTTACGTCTTTTTAATTTGTTAGTTCCCAGTAGGAACATTACAAGCATGTTACATTGTAGGAGCTGCCAATGAGGTAGTTTCACAGCAGAGCTGCAAATGCTGGCTCATGTCTGTACCATCTTTTTCCTTAAAGGGGCGCCGACACCAATTTTTGAAGGCGAGTTTACTCTGCCATACAAATCTCTTGTACATAGAGGTGGCGCCGAGCAAGTGTGACACTCGGTAAATGCTGATAAGATGTTTTATTCTGACTTAAATTTCATTTTTGCATGGCACATCTACTGATATTAATACGACTGTGACGTCAGGTTACAGTGTCAATTCTAATGATTTCACACTCCAGTATGGTTAGTTGTGATGACACCAGGTACCAGAACATTGAATGTCTGCTTGTGCATTACCAAATACACTCAACATGGCCACTTATGCGTCACCAAAAGAGCCACGGAGCGGTCATGGAAATGTCATGATACCTTGCGCGAGCATGCGAGAAGATCATAGCACGTTGAGAGGTTAGGATACAGTAGGAACCGAAGCTAGCTTTTAGAAATATACTGTAATAACTTTCAGGGTGCACTCATGCTTACCAGTACATTTTTTTTGGCTCTTGAGGGCCTTTCGTATCATGAAAAAAAATTACAAATGAAATTTGTCGCATCAGTACCTTAAGAAAATGTTTGTTTTTTTGTTTTTCAGCAAAAGTGATGCCATGGACATACTAAAGCATCTACATGTTTTTATTAGGCTTGTGCGGATAGTAGATTTTAGGTTTGAAGCAAATTCGAAGCCAATAGTGATTTGGTTCGAATAATTTCGAATTGCATTCGACTTATATATCGCATATAATAAAGAAAAATGAGCATATCTGTCATGACCCAACTAACCTGCGCAATATCTTTCTTTTTAATTGAAACATGTTCAACTGTCATTATTTTTGGTTCAAACAGGAAGTTGAAGCAACTTTGAAAAGTAGCAGGATTTGACTTTCGGTAGAATGCAAGCGATAACCTGTAAAATACGTTACGTTTTAAAATTTACTATAGTTACAGCATATAAGCCGGCGTAACAAGCTTTTAAACTCAAAAAAGAAAGAATCAATGCGAGGGTAATATGTTCAATTAACTTTAGTAGGGCTTTGCGGCAGCGCGGACTTTCCCTGCAAAGGTGTATTCACGGTACAGCACCTCTCCACGGCAGTTAAACCACCTTTATGGGGGTGGGGGGCGTTACACATGGACTAGTAAACACCTATTCGTTGATTTCGAATACTTTGAAATTTCCAATATCTTAATTCGAAGCGAATTCGAATACTGTAATATTCGTTCGAATATTCGAATCGCTCGAATATTCGCACAAGCCTAGTTCTTATTTGTTTTGCATAAAATAGCTATTGCCGCTAAACTGCTGGGCTGCTAAGATCAAAGGCATTAGTTAGATTGCCGTTCACGGTATTAGATGGTGGCAAAATGCAGACACCAGAGCACTTAGTTTAAGGTGCACGTTAAAAAAAACCAAGGTGGTCAAAACGAGTCCCCGACTTCACCATGTCTCTAATCATATCGTGGTTTTGGAACATAAAACCCTGGAAATCCATTTCTTTAAACCGAGCTGTTCAATAAGATGTACTGACTGTTATGTTTACGAACTTCAAGGTCATTTCTTTATACTAACTAGTTTACAGCATCATCTCTTCCGTTTCCTCACTTTGTATTGGACGGTTGCACAGCAATATTTGAAAGTCTCATTTAATGCGAAAGGCCACGTGCGTTCTCCCTCAGCTTAATGTAGCTTCCCACTGCCTGTAAGCTCGTTCTGTAGCTTAAGTTTTCTGGGCGATAGCGATAATCAAGCTGTGAAACGCAGCTCTTTTTTATCACACCTAATCATACTATCGGCGTCAAATGCGAACAGCGCCACGCATTCTCAAGCACCGTTCAATCATCACCATAAACAGGTGCGCATATCAACGCGGTGATGACTGGAGTGCGCGCACTATAGCATTGCTAAGGCTTGCCGCTGTTAGCGTTTCATTTGATGGCCATAGTGGTTTTGTTTATTGGCCATGTGGTTTTGGAATCCAAATTTATCCGTTACCTTTGCTCGATAACCATGGTCACCTTAATAAATTACAGCCAGAACAAACATGTAATGCCTCGTTGTTACTTTATATTTTTATGATAATCATACCTGGCATAATTGTTACACAGGAACAAATTTTGCTCTGACATAACTGCTTAATGACTATGGCGATCGTCGGGTCAATGCTCCCGATGTAAGCTTCTTCTTAACGCTCTCGCGTTAAAATTACCAATCTCTGTTCTCGCCGTTCCTGGGTAAATATAAACTGTCAATCACCTGTGGCACATACCCGCCCGTGGTATACGGGTATGTGCCACACGCATCTGGCGAAAAGGGTTCGACGACGTAAGCGACGGGATTGTCACGTTAATGTCATGGCCAACGAGGCATATTCGTCAAACCAACCCTAATTTTGGTTTACCCCCAGTTAAGGGGTTGATCACGAGACCACCCAGGCGTAGGCGGCTAGATAGATAGATAGATACGCTAAAAGTTCCTGCATTTAAAAAGAAAGGACAACTTTTGCGGCACCGCGAAGAAGAAGCGCTGCACTCCTTTAGTCCATTGAGATCCTGTTGTACACCCAGTGGCGAAGCAATGGCGTTGACGCTTACGGCCAGGCATTGCATCTCTCGTAGTCGACAGTGAAGAAAACGTGTGTTGCTTCGCTTTGCGAGCGAGAGCACGGAGCTCAACTGCACAGCACAGAGACGCAAAAACACACAGCAAACATCTGCCCCGTTGCCGGGCTTACAGCCCACGCTACCGCAGCGCCACCGCACACCTCCAGAACCTGTCAACACTCGCCGCTTCAAGCGATCGCATGGAGCGCGCCCTCTCCTGAACCCACTACCGAGTAAATTCTAGTTCACTGTAGCTTTATACAATACAGGCGCTGGCTAAAATCAATAGCCAAAATCACGGGCCATAATAGACCTTTTTAACGGAGAGGAGGATCCCCTCCTTTCTGGGCTGTTGCACGGGAGCACAAAAGCCGACGTCACAGGCTCGGGTGTGCATTTTTGGGGGGGTCACGCATGTTAACAGCGCCATTAGCCGTCTGTGATTGGTCGAAGCGTCTGTCCATCAAGCAGCCGTAAAAGAGCCTGACGTCAAAATGACATTACCACACAACGGGAGCCGGCGTCGCGCGTTCCCGCCCACTGCTGACGTAAGTTTCGACGTCACGTGGAAAAGAATTGGAATAGAAAAAGGAATCGTTCCGCGATAGCACCCCAGCCCAGAGAGCACTATGGCGGCGCCCAGGGAGCCTTCAGTGAAAAGGTCTATAGTAAACGACATAAGCGCCTCAAGGCAATAAAAGAAATGAAGCTGCGTCTGCGCTTAGTAAGCTGCACAGTAAGTAAAGGTGTAAAAGCATCTAAATTTAGTGTTTCTTTCACAATGGACCTTTCCAGAAATCGCAGCGCCGCGCGTTCCCCTGGCGGATCGGCGCTGGGGCATTATGGGAGAGCGGAGCGCCGGGCGGGCAGAGCAGACGCTTTCCCGCGTTCGCCTGCTTTCGTCACGCGCCGTGAATGATTTTGAATGGTGTAAGGTGCTGTTGTTGTGAAGAAATGGCTGCTTCTCACCACTCCGACTTTCATGCACGCAAGCTCGACTGTGTCGTTCGTCCCAAATAGACAGAATCATCAATGAACATGCTGAAGAAGAAGGAAAGCGGCGGACAAATCTGTTCTGTTCTTGGATGTGGTAACACGCGAAAGACACCGGACGTTTCGTTTCATTGCTCGGTGCTACTTCAGGACTTGAATTTTTGTGATGTTCCAGCTAAGTTTGACCTTTGTTAAGATGCTTGTGTTCTCATTCACTGTGATTACAGGGCTGGGACTTTACACATGAAGCATGCCGTGTAACTACGCGAATTTATAAAGGCGAAAGCCTTAGATGCCCTGTTAAAAACTCACAGCGTCTCTTATGCATTCGCCGAAGAAGACTCGAAGGCGAAAGCCACCTTATTTTTCTTCTTAGTCAATGTAATAATCCTACTAGTCCATGAGTGTCAGCAGGATTTTGTCTTGTGTGCTAGCCCATCTTGCATCGCGGCTGCGGTATGGGGAGAGCAGTGATGTAGCTTGTGTGGGCGGCAAGTGCTGGTGTGACTTGAGGGGGGCAAGTGCCGCTTTTGTACCCCCCTGCCAACGCCCATGCCCGCCACCATTCCACCACCCTTCGAAAGCTTGCTGCACCTAACGAGGTTTTGTACTGCCTCGAAGATCAGAGGTAGGTACCTCATGATTCTGCATTGCCTCCGTCTGACTGCTTATCACTGCTTAGACTGCTCCGTCTGACTGCTTATCATCCGCGATAGATTCGTGCGGCGCTCATGTAATTGCACTTACTGAAACGTGGCTTTCTTCAAATACGCAAGACAATGAATTGTTTGATAATGCGCAAAACTTTACTATCTATCGCTGTGATCGCACAGTGCGCCGAGGAGGAGGCGTGCTCTTAGCTATATCAAAATGCCTTCCATCGTCATGCATACAGATTAATCATGATATCGAAATAGTATGGGTTCTGTTAACAATTGGTCACTTAAAAATTATTCTAGGGGTATGCTATCGTTCGCCTTCATCTCCGCAAACTTTCATAAGTGAACTCCATGATTCAATAAACATGGTTACTTCGCGCTTTCCTTTCACGCCTCTGTTTTTACTAGGTGATTTTAACCTGCCCAATTTAAATTGGAACACTGATCCACCAAGCTTATCACCTTTTTCAGCACAGGCCAAGGATTTTGTAGATATGTGTTCTGTTTTTGGCCTGTGTCAACTGGTGACCCAACCTACAAGAATAACCAGTACCACTTCAAATACCCTTGACCTAATATTGACTAACTCGCCCGATTTAGCCTCTGAAATCACTTATATGCCTGGTATCAGTGATCATTCTCTGCTTGCTTTTCACCTTAAAATGCCACCCCCAAAACGAACCAATGTGAAAAAAACCATAGTCGATTTCAATAAAGCAAATTTCGATGCCATTAATGACGAACTGTCGAACTTCGTTGTTTCCTTTTTTATCCAGTTCAATGATCGCTCTGTCCAATCGAACTGGGATATTTTTGCTGCAAAAGTAGATGAACTTACTAAGAAATACATTCCTAACCGAAACATCATTTCTAATCACCAGGCACCATGGTACAACACCTACATCAAACGCCTATCCAACCGTAAAAAACAACTTTACAGATCAGCAAAACTAGCACCTTCTGAAGACCGTTGGGCGATTTACAAAACTGCACATAACGCTTACCTTACCGCCTTAAAATCCTCTAAGTTACATTTTCTTTCTCGAACTCTCCCAGATATGCTTGCAAATAATGTACGTAAATTTTGGCGCTTAATTAACCCTTTACCAGATAACAGCATAGTTCTAGTAGATGATTTTGACAATCCAGTTCCTCCTGATATGTGCGCCGATCTTCTTAATGACACTTTCAAAAACAACTTTTCTCGAGTTGATAACGTCATCCTACCCCATGTGCAGAACTTCAATTATATTGCCATGCCACCAATTTCCATTGATCATTCTGGTATCGCTAAGCTCATAAATGACTTGCCCATTCACTCATCCCCTGGCCATGACAATATTGGTACTAAATATCTGAAAAGCACCGTTACTTACAGTTCAGTGATACTAACAAAAATTTTTCAACAGTCCTTAGATACATCAACCATTCCTGCACAATGGAAAATCGGGAGGGTGGTTCCAATCTTTAAGTCGGGTAATAAACACTCTCCAAAAAATTATCGCCCTATCTCGTTAACAAGCACTTCCTGTAAGTTATTAGAACATGTCATTTTCACGAACCTCATTAACTTCCTTGAATCGAATTCTTTTTTCACACCAGCACAACATGGGTTTCGCAAACATTTTTCATGTGAAACACAGCTCATATATTTCACTCACAAATTGCATCAGATTTTTAGACCGTTCATCATGTGCTGATTGCATTTTTTTAGACTTCAGTAAGGCTTTCGATAAAGTCTGTCACCACCTACTACTCTTTAAACTGAGCCTACTAAATATTGACAATAGTTTACTAAAGTGGATTGAGTGTTTTTTGTATAACCGTGTTCAATACGTTACTGCTAACAATCACAATTCGTCATTTTCTGCGGTCCACTCAGGTGTACCACAGGGGTCAGTTCTTGGTCCACTTTTGTTTCTAATTTACATTAATGACCTCACGTCTTCACTCTCTTCTAACGTTCATCTTTTTGCAGATGACTGCGTCATTTTTCGTGAAATAACCAGTAATAATGACAGTTTACGCCTCCAATCTGACCTTAACACCATAGCAGCTTGGTGCAGCACATGGCGAATGGATTTAAACATTGCTAAATGTAAGGTAATGCGCATAACCAGATCTGCTAACACCCCACTAAAATACTACTTAAGCAACGTCCCGCTTGATCCAGTCTCCTCGTATAAATACCTGGGCATTCTGATCACATCTAACTTATCTTGGGCACCCCACATCGCATACATTACTAATAATGCTAATCGCATGTTAGGCTACATACGTCGTAACTTTTCAAAAGCACCATCTGCACTAAAACTACCGTTGTATAAAACATTAATACGTTCCAAACTTGAATATGCATCATCAGTGTGGGATCCTTACCACGATAACTTGACTACTTCACTTGAACTCGTACAGAATAACTCCGCCCGTTTCATACTTTCTAACTACAATCGCATCGCCAGTATTAGTTCAATGAAATCCAGCCTAGGCCTTCCCTCTCTCGCATCCCGTCGGAAAATATCTCGTTTAAGCACATTTCACAAATTATTCCATCATCCCACCCTACATAACCAACTAATCCTCAATCCTCAGTACATATCTCATCGCATCGACCATCGTCATAAGGTTGGCATCGGATCCTGCAACTCTCAGTGTTTTTATCGATCATTCATACCTCGCACATCAGTAGATTGGAACCACCTTCCCGAAGACATCGTCACTATCACTAATAACAATATTTTCCGTCAAACATTACTCAGTATTGTATAAGGTAAACGTTACTCAAAATTGTATTATGTTTTTAGTGTATTATGTTCACCGTCATTGCACAGCTACTATTGTATAATCAGGAGTTTTTCTTTATTTTTATTTTGTTGCATTGTTTATTCTCATGCTGTATTTTTTTCTCTTTTTCTTTCTTTTCCTTCTTTTTTTCTTTCTGTAAACTTTGTTTCCACTCCCCTCTATAATGCCATAGGCCCTGAGGGTAAATAAAATGAAATGAAATAAGACCACCTATGACCAAGCTAGGATGTTATGTGATGACGTGATCACGTGACGTCTTAATGAGGTCACAATTTTTGGCGAACTTTGACGTCATATATGGTGTCGTCATCATGTGATGATGAATTTTCGCATCACTCGACGCCGCCGACGAGGAACGCCGACGGTCAAATTTCACGTTTGATGGGGCATCTAAAGTTTTCACCTAAAAACACAAAAATTGACCGTCGATGGCTTTGGCGTCTCGCGGCGGCGGCGTCAACAAGAGTGATGCAAAAATCACCACGTGATGGCGTCACCATATGACGTCGTCGTGACATCACAGATCATCAGAATGTGTGAGGTCATCATGACGTCTCGTGATCACGTCATCACATGACATCGTCGCTTTGCACTGCCTCCGGGATCGGTGGGCCGATCACGGAGGCCGAGCAATACCAGGTAAGGTGCTGAAAGTTTGGAATGCTTCCGGTCATAGAACCAGTGCAAAATCACGTTAGGTGCAGAAAACATTCGCAAGGGTGCGGGAATACATCGACTGAAGAAAAAGAAGGCTGCTTTCGCCTTCAAGTCGTCTCGGGTGAATGCATAAGAAACCCTGCGAGTTTTTTATTGCACTCTTACGTAGTGTTTATTTTGCTGTTCGCTGCTTGATTATGTTGAATCGGATTTGCTTGTTATTCACCATAA
The DNA here is from genome assembly GCA_030522465.1 of Rhipicephalus appendiculatus. Classification (NCBI taxonomy): domain Eukaryota; kingdom Metazoa; phylum Arthropoda; class Arachnida; order Ixodida; family Ixodidae; genus Rhipicephalus; species Rhipicephalus appendiculatus. Next base: position 19,557 of record JALIZH010014341.1, on the reverse strand, counting down.
ATCTAGAGGCGTCACCTATCTTGGCTTCACGCATCTCATTTTTTGATTCCATGTATCAAGGCAAAGAGTGCTAGTTGTAGTTTAAGCACCCAGATACTGAGTGCTTATCAGCATCATGAGAATGCACATGCTACAGATTTTTTCCTTATGAATAGGCCTGTGGCAACTCCTTCAGTTGTTTTGTCCACTGCTCTTTTGGCAAAGGCGACAGGAACAGCTGTATGTTTTTCGGCAGCCGAGGGGCATCCGCATCCAAACGACGAATCACTAGTTAGCACAATCATAAACTGTAATGAAACAAGGGAGCTCTAACAGTAAAATGGAATATTGTGTAAATTATGCACACGAACGCTCATTCTGTTATATATTCCTTACCGTTGTTAACTCGGGAGTCACGACCTTTTGCGCAATCAGGTCCAAAATTCTTGAGTTAATTTCCAACTCACGGTACAAAAAACAGGCACGCCACAGAGACACCGTGTTTTACGTTGTTAGAAAACAAATACAGGGAAGTCAAATGTGCAGAATATTCTCGCTTCATGCAGTGCGATACTGTGCCGTGATTACGCGATCTCCACACTCGAACAGCACTCACTTGATGTCCGCTCTGTGGGCGTGTTGGTAGCTGGTTTTCACTACTCTCAGCGTCCCAAGTGCAAAGTTTCTAACACGCAGCATTTGAAGCGTAGTTGGGCTCGAACCCATTTATAAGGGTGCGATTTTGACATCGATTATCATGCGCGAAGTGCCATCCCACGAAACACAAAACCTCTAAAAGACTTCTCGAAACGGCTACAAACAACTATAGACGTCTTGGTCTACAGAAGACCTAAAATAGACATTTTGAAAATCTAAGATTCGTGCCTCAAATGTGTTTGCGTACAGTTTATTTGCCTTTTTAACAACTACGAGAGCCTTTTTTGCCAAACAAGTTCATAACGTCTACACGAGACATATTTTAGACATTCTGTAGTGCGAGCGCAACACGACTACTTCAGTTATTCTTCGAACGTTTTGTCGAGAAGCGCCGAAATGCCAAATCGTACGCAGGCGCGCATTGGTGCGCACGCGCAGTACGCATCAGCTTCGGTCGGCGGGGTGTTCATGTTGAAACTTGTCCTTCCTCCGTAGCGGTCCGTGGTGGTTCGATTGGCAGGCCGGCGGTCATCGTTTGGTGTTTTGTGTAGTGTTTCCACCATTTCTGTACGGATAACTGTCTCTTATGCGGTATCAAGTAACTGTGCTCACACTGTTTTCCGCATATATTCCATCAGTGTTTCGTGAAACAAGCTCTACTGTGTGTTTTCGCCGATGGTTCGTTACAGCAATGGCCGGATCTGGTAGCCCTAGCCACCTTCGTTGCAACTCGGAACGTCGCACGTTCGGATAACGTACTTTTCTCGGTAAGTGAAAATGGGTGCGCCTAACTTTTCGTCATTACTACTGGAACTTTACTTGTGATTAAAACATAAAATAGGACATTTCTCTGCTGGTGGTTGAATCTTCGTTCCGGTGCGAATCGCAAGCCGGACTTACTCGCCCTATTTCGGGTCACCTTGTTCTTCTGCGGCTTACAGCAGAGAACACCTACCAGTTAAAGCTCGTGTGGGTGTTTGCGTGCAAGTGCTTGCTCGCTTGCTTACAACCATGTCGGCCGGTCGCTAACGAATAAAGTGCAAGGCTCCTCGATCGCTTTGTGAGTGCAGTTGTGATTTATTGCCGTTTATAAATACATGACAGTTTATCACATCAGTGATTGGAAATCAGCCTTTAGAGTGACTTGAAGTTGATACTCTGTTATTTGTTGTAAATCATAAAGCTTACTTGCTTTTTTTGTATGCAGCTTTTCTTCACTGCTGTTTGTACAAGACATTGTGGGCCTATCACCGCGCCAGCTAATTTGGAAGCCAGTGCAGTTTCTCTGACGGGACCTGGAGTGCATCCATGCGGAACATGAATTTATGTTGCTGTCGTGGCAATCAGCTTCACCTTGTGCGGTCACCTGCTGTCGTATTTCGTGCCACATTCGGTTGGGCTTTATTAATTAATAAAGCCGCTTTTACAACATCATGGGATAATTTGTTGTTGCTGATAAGCATGATTATTTGTGCGCCATAGACAGAACGTCATTTATGAAGTTCGTGTTAATCATCTGCGTGTTCAGATTTATTATAAACCGATGTGTTCTATATGAAAATTGGATGTATGTGATGTGCTGAAGTAGCCATTAATTTTCGCGGCCCATGACACTGAAGTATGAGGGAGTGAAATCGTCGAAATCTTATAGACGCCGCAGTGAGGACATGCGTGGATGAACAGGAATGTTAGTGATGTTGCTTTATTGTTTGGTCACGTGCACGACGCCTGACATAGGAAGTGGGAGAAAAACAGGAAAGAGCTCTCGCGGTAGCTCTTTTCAGTCCCTTCAATCTCTAACTTCCTATGGTAGCCGTCAGGCTGCCGACCAAATGTGCTGCAAATGCAGTTACATTAGCTTGTTTTATATTTCTAAAGCTGTTACTACGAAATTCCGAAAACGTTTTTAAAAAACATCTAAAAAACGTCTTAGCTTGGTCTTGTCAAAACGTTTTGTTTGGACAACTTCTAGCGGGACATTAGCACGGCTATCCGACGGTCGGATAGCCGTCCACGGCTACAGAATGTCTTGACCAAACATCTATTAGCTCTTCCGGCTAGCCGTTCAAGACGTTTTTTAGACATGAAGTAGCTTCTTTTGCGTTTCATGGGATGGTCCTGCGTATCACACGGAAGCATATCACGAGCGATAGTACCCAACAAAAAGTGCTAATAATGTTTTATTGTCAGGCTGACAACAAAACAAGCGAGGAGAGCTTCCGCTACTTGGAAATACGATCAACAAAGCGCAGGGGACTCGCCGCGAACGCCGTATAGAGTTTCCAATTCAATTAGCCTTTTCGCGGGTACGTGAGCATTTCCCCGTCTCAGTAATAAATCAAGGATACTTTGTGTTTCCTGGGTATTATCCATGTTGCTCTGGGTTTTGCCTCCAATTTGAGTGCGGACTGAAGGAGGGTTATCACGTGCGATGTTCGTGCAACGACGCGCTAGTACGACCGCACGCTGGAAACGAGGTGAGCCAATGCTTCCGCGAGCAGACGACACTCCGCCGGCGCTCCGGCTTCCCATAACGCTTTGCGGCCGCCGTTGGTGGCGCGCCGGAATTTCTGGAAAGGTCCATACACAGGGGCCGCCCTATAAATACACTAGAGGGAACTCTGGCGCTAGTGTCGATGGGGGCTGCAACACAGCGAGCGTCTAAAGGCTGGTTCACACCGAAGGCGGAGCGGCAAAGCGGGAAAGCGGGCTTTTCGAAGCGGCGAGGCGGCTAGTGCGCGCACCTGTTCAGACCGCACGCCGCCTTTGGCTGCTTTGGCCGCCCCGCCTTCGGTGTGAACGAGCCTTAAATGTCGTACAGAGTCCGTACCTAGAGAGAGAATCTCTAGGGATTTTTCGATCTAGGGACTTGCGATGGTGGTGCCGTCACTTCGTAGCGGAGCTTTTTGAAACGACGCCGCTTTGCCGGCCGGTGTGCGTAGGCATTCCGCCTATTAAACCTACCTGATCAGCACTAGTGGCGCAGCGGGCTAACGTGCCGTGCTCGGACAACACCACCTAGCTCGGAGCAGAGAGGTAGGTGGTTCAAATCTCGACGACGTTCGTTCTTTTTTAACTTTTCTTTCTTTTTTGAAGTACTGTTCTCATAGTATAGCATTAATGCTCCACGGGCGCCGCTAATATATTTTTTTTTCTTTAAGGAAATCGCCTTCGTGACAGCGGCGGGCGCCCCAACCCACGTCGCTGCCACTCTTTCGCTGTAATGACGCAAGCCACTTGAGCAAACGCTGGCAAAATATTTGACTGGCCTTATAGTGAGCAGTAGCCTATAGTGACGGCAGGTAAGGAAAGGCGCTAGTAACGTCTGGACGTAACGACAGCGGTGGCAACAGTTACGCCTGGACGTAACCCTAGCCACACCGATCAAGCAAAGGCAGTCATAGATGTTCTCTGAGGCAGTCACGACGAAGTCGCTACGGGACACCGGATCGCGTACTACGCTGCCGAAACGAAAGCTGCAGGACTCGCGGTCATCGTCCATCGTCGTCGAAGCAGAGACAAGAGACGAACGCTGAAAATCGCTCCAGCAGGGCGCTAGCTCGAGAAAATAACGGCGATATATATACATATATATTAGCGGCGCCCGTGGAGCATTAATGCTATACTATTAGAACAGTACTTCAAAAAAGAAAAAAAAAGTTAAACAAAAAAATACTCTAACGAGATTTCCGAGCACGGGACGTCAGCCCGCTGCGCCACTGAAGTTGACCCGTTGGGCAGGTTTAATAGGCGGAATGCCTACGCACACCGGCCGGCAAAGCGGCGTCGTTTCAAAAAGCTCCGCTACGAAGTGACGGCACCACCATCGCAAGTCCCTAGATCGAAAAATCCCTAGAGATTCTCTCTCTAGGTACGGATTCTGTACGACAAATAGACGCTCGCGAACATTTTAGGCCCATTTGCGAGAACCAATCAGGTGAGAGCACGACTGTATACAAAAGGGAGCCATAGAGAAAGGGAACTTGGTAAAGAGCGGACACTCCCATAGAGCCATGCGGCCGAATTAGAGTGCAAGGAGGGCTTCCCCTCTCCTGAAATGCAGTGGGACACCAAGTGGTCGCTTATGATACTTTGCGAGTTTCGGTTCTGGTTCCGTGCGTGTAAAAATTTTTTTTAGGACAAGGTGCAGCGAGTTACCGGTTTCGGTTTAAAGCGCGCGCAGTTTAAACGTTCTGACGTGGTGCAGTGCGTGCTAGGGACCCCCCCCCCCCCCCCCTCCCCCCCCGGCTCGCATATTGCGTTCATTTGCACTGTGGCAATGTTAAGCGAGGATTTGTTTTTTTATTTTTTTTTCCCCTTTTCTGATCACGTGCATACACGCTTTTGAATAAGCACGAAAGCATACAAGACAAGCACAGACAATGGAGAAATGCTTTATTTTGTAGTACGGACGTTTTCAAAGACACACAGCGCAATACAAACTGAACGAAAGATATCCGAAGCAGACCAATCAATAGAGAAGGTAGCTAAAAGAAGTACATGTACCAAAATGTTTTAAAAACAATTGGTTTATGTGTCATACACATGTGGTGCATGAAGGTAACTTATAGAGATATTTGCGTTTGAGAACAAGGCAAACCTTCCAACATAAAAAATATGTAAGCCGTGTGCGACATTTGCACTGTTGTGCAGACAGTGATACATGCGAAACGTAAAGAAAGTTGCATGAATACGTTTCCACTAGGCATGCAAACTGAAATGAACCTAACCTAACCTAACCTAACCTAACAAAGCGACTTGGGAAAGCTTGTGTACACTTGTGGTTATGTTGTTTGTCTCTCTTAGTAGAGTGCTGCACATTCTAGCTATCTGCAAGTAGGCCCTGTTTTGGTTCTTCTGTCACATTTATCAGTGACAATGCCCCATGACGACAGACTTATCCCGATATAAAAAGGCACTACAAGTGATCTCACACTCTATGCAGCACACACGTCAGTGTGTTGACAGGCGGTTGAGGTAACATTTTTAGAACAGATGTAAGTACAAAGTACATATGCAAAAGCTTTGTTTGCACAAGCCAGGAGACAATTTCCATGATCTGATCCACGCGAGTTGGTCTCGCAGAAAGTTTACCAGCTCGTCATTTCTCCTAATGGCATAACGACACTTCTGGGCATTCTTTTTGGGAGATGAGCTATTGAGTGAGTCGAACACTTTATCCATACGCTCACAGAAATGGGCTGTAGCCATAGCTGCTGCGGGGAGCTCCTTTGCGTACACAATAGCCATGATTGCCACACTAACAGATGCACTTAGCACCTGTACTGCCATGCTTACTTTCATGTTACAAAAAGGCTTCTGGTAGACGTGCCTCTCGGTCAGCTTAGGCGCGAGTTTAAACCGCAATTCGTGAGTAGACTTATAAAGGGCCTCAATAACTTCATCTCCTATGAACAACTTGTGTGCTTGCAGGTTGTTTCGCGCGGTTTTGATTAGGTGTGGCACATCAAAAACAAAGTACACCCTTTGACCAGCAACCTCAAAATAAGGACGTTGAATTGTAATTCCAAGCATATGAGAAAGGGCAACGTTTGAGGCTCCTTGGTCACAAATTAAACGTTTAACTGCGATTCCGGCGTGTCCAAGGTTGTTTATAATTCAGGCAAGCAAATCCTTTGTAACACTTCCTGGCGCAGATACGTGTCCTATTGTAAATGTGATTGGCTGGACCCACCTCCTAGGAACACCAGCGAGAAGGACAACCATGGCTCTGTCAGCGATATCTGGCGTTCGAGCTGTTACATCGTCAGCAAAGCCTTGCACAAGATCTTGAGTTACATCATAGGACAAGTTCTTCAAAATCACTTCACCGAATATGAGTGAACACACCCTGTCGCGCTTATCCCATGTCTGCATACAAGCTGACACACACTCAATAACCCCTGGAATCACACCTGGTGACATTCGAATATTTCCTAACCAACGACTCAGTGAGCGCTGCATAGTCAGACAAAAAATGGGCGCTAGAAAGCGGTATGCTCTGGGACCCCTGAAGTGTAAGTGCAATGCAAATTTCTTTAGCCATGCCGGAAGCCTTTTCCCCTGACCCCTATTCATAACTCGCACATGTGCACAAAGGAGACTGAAGACCTCTTCGGTCACGAAAGGACGAACGACACCCAAGGCAATCGATGTAGGTAGCTCCCTCTGCTGTTTCCACAACCTTTCAATGGTCTTGCGGCAGGAGGCGACCCTTTACTGCAGGCGTTTGATGGTGCGACGAAATTTCCGCGACGGCGACTTCATTCCTCCGCAGGGAGCTGCAACGGGAAATGCTTAATATCAATATAACAGGAATACAAAGTAGTGCGTGATGAGACGTTACATTTTTAGAACACTACATGAGCCGCTTCGTAAAAAATTACCTGCAAACACACACCTACACAACCCGGTACTGCTGTTACTAGCATTTGCCACAACATGAGCTCACGCTGACGTCACTTATGCGAGATCATTGCTGAGAATTTTTTCTGCAGTTTTTTTTAACGCTTGTGTGGCATCGTCCAATTACCTACTTTTTTATATACTACAACCTGGACACCATCACAATCATCGAAAACTCAATAAATCATACTTTAAAAAACAGTCGTTACAATCCATTTTAAAGCTCTGCACTAATACACAGCATGTTTTCTTATTGAAATTACTGCACTACAATAAAACACTTCACATCGGGGCTCACCTGTTGTCCTGTGGGATGCGGAAGAAGCTCGTTCCGGGCTTCTTGCAAGTGCGGCCGTTGTTACTTCACCACGCCACACAACAGTAGGGGTTGTACGGCCGACGACTGAACATCTGAAAAGATTATTTAGAGTCATGTCGGTGTCGTAGTGACAGCATACGAAGTTATTTTGGGGTGATTGGCAGAGACCGAATATGCAACTAGAACGACTACCCTGAGTTATGCAAATGCGATGTCGTTCGCAAAAACATCCGTACTAAAATGCACCGAATTCTGAAAGAGTGGGCATTAACCATTGGCGCGTCTTCTAACAAGTAACTCGAGCCACCCATGCCATGCATAGCTTAGGCTTTCTTGCCCTGGCCCTTCCACAAGCGAACTTGCTGCGCAGTTTCCCAGAAGCGTACTTCGAAATATTCTTTAGCAAAATAAGCAAGCCACACACACCAATGACCATCACCGAGAACTCTTTTCACTCGTGTGGAGTGCCTAGCTACGCCCACAACGCGTTAACAATGCCGAAACCTTGGGCCTCGGGATCGTACGTTACATGCTTTTCATTTCATTTAACTTTAACCCACTTCGCTTTCAAAAAAGTAGCAACGACTCACAATTGGTACGTAACTAATTACACAAAGGTAGACCCTTCTCGTTTCCTTCAGCGCGCGTCGCACCTGAACTTTCACGCGTGACTACTAGGCAAGTACATGCGCTATGCCGCTATGCCTGCTACGCGCGCACACTTAAATCGACAAAGGCCTCCGCTGCTAAGCCTACTACGCAGCGCTCAGAGAGAACAGAAACGTGGGTTCTCACCGTGCCGTCGTCCGTTGCTCAGGCTCAGCAGGTGACACGGTCAGCAATGCTCACATTGCCGCGACGAGAAGAAAAAGCAAGCGCCCAAAACCCACTACGCGCAGTCGTTACATTTCAGATACAGCAGCCAGCCAAACCTTAGCCTACCCCAACCCGTCAACACATTGCTTACGAAAACACACCCTCACGTACCTCCATCCATATCTGTTCTGACGCATTTGTCGATTTCCGTTCCCGCGTTCGCCTGGTCGCCTGGTGCCGATGCACGTGACAATGTTCTTTTCGCGAATTCTCAGTTCATTGTGCAAGAAAATATTTTCACACGTACAGTAAACAAACAAAAAAAATTGAAAAAAGCTACACATTTGCGTTTCAAAACTCTCTTTTTTTGTTTTCTTTTGCGTTACTTGCGCCACCTGACGGTCACTTATTACAGCTTGCGTTCTTCGGGATCACGGTCCCTATGATTTGACGCGAAAATCTCGAAGGCTGTTTGGGCGAGGAGGTGGCGGGGAGAGCTCGATCCTCTTATCGCTGAGTGTCCGCTCTTGGTCATTTTCCCTTTCTCTATGAGGGAGCTCTACAATTTGGCGCGCATTTCGTGGCTCGTTCGTTGTGGGACGTTTTCAATATGGCGGTTCGCATCGTGGATGGTAGCTCTCGCCGATTGGTGCCCCGTCCTCGACCTCCGTCGACCGTCTCCCAATGTTTTTCTCTCTTAATTCTCTTCTTCCTTCTTCTTGTTAGCTGCTGCGCCTACTTCTTCCTTTTCTCTTTCTTTTCGGTTCTGTTTGGTGTCGCATAAGTCGGTTGCCAGACTTGGCGGTATTTGCTAGTGCAGTTCCAGGTTTCCCGTTCCAGCTTTCTAATCTGTTTTGCTAGCGTCCGTGATGTGCCGGTGTCACTGGGGCGCACGTAACCCACGACGTGCCGCTTCGCGGTTCTCAGTATTTTGCCAGCGTCCGTGGAGTGCCGGTGTCGCTGGGGCGGCCGTAACCCCCAAGTCTGGCGACCGACTTCTGCGACACCAAACAGAACCTTGCCCTTTTACTTATCTTTTTTCCCCACTTACCCCTCCCCTCAAGGCACTGCGCCGTGCCAAACAGCTAGTTTCGACGGCGCAGTCTGGGCACTTCGGCTGCTTCGGCGAGCAGAATCCGTCACGCGTTGCATCGAAATATTCGCCGGCTGCTTGAAGTCGTCGAACCGTCCGGCCTCGTGTTAGTGGGTCTCCTGACGTTCGACGATCGAATGCAGCCGTGTTTGGCCTGTCGCGACGGGGACCATTACTGGATGAAAAAGGTGGAGCCGGCGATCGAGCCACTCTGCAAAGACCTGGTGATAAGCAAGAAAAAAGCTGGCGTGAAGCCGTGCCCCAAGTGAGACAACGCGACTTCACGAGCGAGGCGGCCACGTTCCATTTCTTTCTCATCGGTTGCCACGGCATCGTCATATTGGGCGCGCTTTCGCCGTTGCAGCCCCAGCCTCTATCCTCTTCAGACCTGAGGAAAAAGTACTTAAGGTGAACTCGTATAAAAACTTTATTTTGAGCATTTGGGGGGTCACGAAACACTTCTCAAAAGAAGAAAAAACAAAAACTGCAATTTCAGACGAGAAAATGGATGTACCCATTTGGGTACATCAGGCCTAAGCTGAGTAAAAATAAACAGAGCCATTTTTCTTTAGAAGGCAAGGAAACAGCTGACATTTAGGGTGTTTAACGCGGGTTTTCACGCTGTTGTCTTTATTGTGGCACATTATCGGAAACTTTGGGGGGCACATGCCCTGAAAAATGTCCCTGCATGCGAAATCGGGCCTCATTAGCTGGTACTGAAACCACTTTGCTACGTTTTGGGACTTCTAGAGATAAGCAAATTTGAACATCCAGCTCTGCTGCATTTTGGAATTCTTGCATTTGCTTGACGTGTGTGTGAATTGGCGTTTTCGCCGCTCTGTTCTTAAACTTAAATTGGTCGAGAATGTTTTCGCTGCAACATCTATGAGCTTGCAGTCATTCCTGCATTCGATCCTGGGAGTCATCGCCACTAGTTCCAAAAAGGGGGCAAATACCCTGATGGGCCACTTGTTTGTATGAATATCTGTGAATATCTGTCCTGAATTAAGGCACGTACTTGTCCGAAAGGTCCACACTACCCATATTGTTGCTGCGTGTTTTGTTGCAATGGGGATGCTGTACATCTTTTTTTCTCCTCCTATGACCTACGCGTACCCGCATGTGTTCTACCCCTTTTCGACTGGGCCTAGTCTGCCTCTTTCAAAATCGAGCTGCAACGTTGAACTTGGAAGCTCACTGGTGCATCATTATCATCATCATAATCATTATCATCATCACTGCTGCTATCTGACCATTCACTGCTGCCGTGCCGCTCACCCACAATGTCGCCTTCATCAGACAAGTCAATATCACTCTAAAAGAGTAGCTCTTGTATCTCCTAGTCACCGGGCAATCTGCCTGCGACACAAAACAAAATTGAATGTATTTTCAACGCAATGACCTGAAGTACCCCATTGGGTACATTGGTAAGTAAGTTAAGCTATCTTAGAGGCAACTCAAAGCAACAAGTCCGAAATTTCCATGCACCTTCTCTAGTCTGTCGTAATCATTTATACTCACTGCTTAACAAAATATATCTAGCATTTCATTAATTAAGAAAAATCTAATCTCACCTGGTCGACTGCGCGCGCTATCCTCGCATGACGCCGCCATACTTCTTTTTACTGCGAGCGCGTACATGGGCATACGGGGACATGTCGTGGGCATTTTGTTAACTGATGCTTCCGCTCACAGAAACATCAATTTTCGTCAAGCAGTCTTCAAACATAGAATCACAGCGCGCATTTTTCAAATGTACCCATTTGGGTACCCACGGACTGAAGAGGCTATACCCTTGTTATACCCTTGTTACACGGGCACGCTAACCTCAGTTACGACGAGTTAACCGGAGTAAACAGCAGTTAGCACATGTTACATGCGAAGTCGTGACGCAAGTCACGTGAGGCGCAGTTTCGCAATTAAAAATGTAAACGTCCAGCTGCTTTTTGACAAGTATACTGGCAAAAACAATGTATTTCATTTAAAATAAATCCTTCCTGTTTGCACCTGCAGTCCCCGAGTCCATCATTCGTGCCATGCTGCCTGATGCCGCCGACATGGGTGCCGCCATTTTGTTAGTTAGCTTCCTTAACTGAGGTGGTCAACTATAGTGAACTATATGGTCAACCTCAGTTCGGAGCAACCACGGTTAGTGGGGTAACTGTGGTTAGGCTTTCACTGCGGTTTAAGGGAACTGATGTTTGCCTTAACTGAGGTTAGCGTGCCAGTGTAACGGTGACCTTTGCTAGAGCTGGCCATGAGCTTGCGTCAACTGGAGCTTTCAAAGAGGGCCATTGATGGTGTGCAAGACCTGCCCACTTTGTTGCTCAAGAAAGACGCCTACCGGGAGAGGACCGAACTCTCGTTTATCGTGGCTCATGGACAACTTTAAGGAACTCAACACCGTTCTGGGCTACCTGAACGCTGACCTAGTCATCGCCAGTCTAGGACGCCTGATCGTCGAAACTGTTGGTAACGACTTGGATAGGACTGTGGAGGTGGGGGCGGTTTGGTAGGGACGAGTTCATGTTCACGTTCATGGGAGACGGCGAATTTGCCAAGAGCATCATCAAGTGCATTCATCAGGGCGTCCCTAGTCTGGAACCCGAAGTAACCGAAGAGACCCGTGCTCAACTGAGAGGACTCGGCGGCTGCAGTGCATCCGTGGGCATCGCGACGTGCCGATTCGACGGCGTCGCCGAAGACTGGAACGTCGACACACTCATAAAATGGGCCAATGTAGCCTTGACGAATGCCAAGAAACGCAAGAACTGCGTAGTGCTGTACGATTTGCTTACCGAATCCGAAGAAGACGTAACCGCGCCCTAAGGTCTTAATTTAAGCCTGCACCAACTGAACCAGTTCATTCGGTGCTGCACCATGTCATTAGTTCCCAGTACACTCCTGTTCCTCCATTTAAAGCTACGCCTTCTGACGGTGTGACACAATGTCATGTTAACTTTTTTTTTTTACTTAGAATTCCAATTACTAGCCATTACAGCCACATGCATGGCCTTGACGTTTCCTCATTCTGTGTTCCTCTAAACGAATGTGTGATTGATGCTTGCATAAAATTTTGCACAACGTGGTGTGTACAAACTGCAGCATCTTAAGGCAAAGGAACAAATGATTGCTTGTTGACGGAGGGAGAGGCGAGACAGGGTTTAATCCCTTCTAACCCTCGTCTCACCCGAAGGAAACTGCCCGACCAGTTTATTTAGTTTATTCGTTCATTTAGTGAAATATTTCTACAGCCTGTTGTTCAGACTTCTCCACGATATTGTACTCTTTTGCAAGCATGTGGTCACAAACTGCTTAGAAGCGTAATGGTTTCTCAAATCTTGTAAATCCCTGATGCCAACTGTATGCTCAAGAGGAGATTTTTGTTATTTTTTGCCTTGCATGGATGGTATTGCTGCTGTATCTGAGTTTCTTGAGGGGTTGCTATAGCATTGTGTAGCACTGTAGTGGATATTCGTTGGATTCGCAGGGACAGTTGGGCGAGTTTTGTTGAAGTTCCTGGTGTTTTCTTTTATATGCATATTCATTCTGCATTGGTCTGTTTCTTTATCTTGTTTTTTGTAATGTGTGTGTATATCTCTCTTCGCTTTTGATTAAAGCTTCAGTTGATAGCATAGGAGGTATTCACACGACGTCATCCACAAGGGGCACTAGCGCGGCAGTCGCCATACTCGTGGTCTCGCACGCAAACGACATCGTCGGACTACAACCAAAGTTCTCAGCAGCACGTGTTATGTTATTTTTCTAAGAAAATGGCTTGGGGAGTTCCAGCGCCGCCAAACATTAGGCTGTCATAAGCCGGATCCCTGAAAGACCACGGCTATGGCGGCGCACACGCTGACGCCGCCTGTCGGGAAGAGCTCGGTGAATACCTCCTCTATCTTTCCGATGAAAATTGCAGTGTTTGATCGAGCATGTCTTGCATTAGTCCGCTAGAGTGCATGTAAAAGAACCGATTTTGTACAGTGCAGTATTTTATTTTTTGTTGTTTCTAATAAACATTTTTCAGTTTCACCGTTCTCCATATGTTGCTGTGTCTGTGTTATCCCTGGGGTTTGAAAAGTCCCGAGCAAGGCACGACAAGGAAACTGAAAATCCACAAATGCTGCCCGCAGGTTATACCGTAACATCTGGAAGGTACAAGGAGCGTCTGTTGGACGGAGGGTGCCCTACGTGGTACTCTTTTTCTTGGTGGAGGAATATGGGCCGAGAAAGCAAAGTAAATTGAGAAGTGCTTTCTTGTGCGGAATTTGCAGGAAACACTCAAGCACACAATTGAAGTTCATAAGCTATTTTAATACCATATGTTTGAGTTCCGCAACTTCTGCTGCATCTTTATTGACCAATCGTAACTTTGATAATATTAGTTAATGGGTGATTTCCCATTGGAAGTGGAGCAGTGGCACATGCACCACCATACTAACAGCGCGTTTTCAGTTTCCATTACAAAACTTCAGTGCTTCATTTCAAGAGCTGGTTGGTGCACCATGGTAATGTTGAGCCGGAATTGATGCAGGGACTTTGTGGGCAGGACAGACTTTCACTTACAACTGAAGTTTGATGAAAGGTTTCCAAGGAACCAGACTGGGGGGCGCTTGCGATATGGTAAAGCTTGTACGCAGATGCAATTATAAGTTTTGGAGATACTAGCACATTAGCTAGTTAGCAGAGGTCATTATCCGTTATCACAACTTATAGCACACTGGCACATGTCTAGTAGTGCATCCATTTGGCCAGCCTCAACAGTCTGTCGCTAGACTTGTTTGCAATTGTTGCATTGTGTACAATCTTTGATGTGCACAGGTAGGTGCGTATCATTCACTGACATAAAGTGCTGCTTGAGATGGCCGTTTACATGTCGACCAGTTTGGCCAATGTAAACTTTACCGCAGCTTAGCTAGAAGAGATGTGTAAAGCCCTTCATGGCTCGCATCACCAAAGTCACAGGGGTCGGCAACCTGCGAGCCGCAGGTGGCCCCCGGCAAGACGTCAAACCCCCCACCCCTTCCCTTATAACTTCCTATCTAAAGACCGACCTGCCAGTTTTGACCTAAAATAGGATTTTCGATGTTTCATTGGATCCTTGTGACATGCATGCTTAAAATAAACATGATTTCGAATCCAGTTTTTTTAGATTATTCTCAATTCGCCCAATTTTTTCTTCCTGCAAAGCCCCGCCTCCCCCATCCACCGCAACATTGCTCCCCGCCTTAAAAGGTTGCTGACCCCTGGCTTACAAGATCCCGCTAAGCTGCGGTAAATTATGCACAAAAGCCTTGTTCACAAGGCTTCCATAAACGTCGTTTCTTTTGACCTTTTATTTGGTTGGAGTACTTTCATTTCATTACCTTTAGTTTTGTTTTGACCACGCCACACTAATACCAGAATAATCACACCAACTAACTTATTATGAATGTTAAACCACCTGGTTCTCTGCCAATCACCTGTGTTTGAGCTACTAGACAGGAACGAAAATAACAAGATTCTCGAAACGTCAGCTCCAGCACACACCCCCCTGTTTACAAATTTTTCATCGCAAGATCCTTTACATCACTTGGTGTCATTGCAGCAGCTGACAGGCTTGAGCAGTCTTCAGGATTGTGTCGACCATCAAGTCGTTGTACGGAGCTCATCATTACCAGAGAAAGATAGAGCATTTTATACACATTGGGCTGAAGCTTTCCACGTGACAGCAGCGCCGAAACGCACGGCGTAGTGTGGTGTAAAAGAAAAATTTGGCGCTAGGCAGACTAGAGGCAAATGTGACACATGCGTCTACCCCCTTTCTTACTTTTCTTTCTTCCCATTTACATTACAATTACTTCTAATAACATCCCCTATACTTTCCTTGGCATCATTGTCGGTTAGTTCTCATTAATATTGTGTTTAACAAAGCAAACGAGCCCTCAAATTTACACTTCTCTCCTTTATTCATAGCAGGGTCTCGTTCTGGGAGACTTGGTGCCTTCAGGTAGTATGCGAGGGATTATTAGTCAGCTGCCAGCACGTAATAAGATCACGTGCTACGTGACGCCAACAGGCAAAAGAAGAGTGTTCCACGCTCGCCGCAAAGGCAACAGGTGGCGCTGACTGACGCTCCCACGTTTAAATGTACATATATACCCTATAAAGTGGACGGAGGGATGATCACCACCGTAGCTCAGTGGTAGAGCATTGGACGCGTTATTCAAATCTCGCAGGTTCGGTCCCTGCCGGTAGCAAGTTATCTTTTTGTCCACTTTTCTTTCTTCACATTTACATTACAATTACTTCTAATAACATCCCCTATACTTTCCTTGGCATCATTGTCTGTTAGTTCTCATTAATATTGTGTTTAACAAAGCAAACGAGCCCTTAAACTTAACTTCTTTTCTATTACCTTTAGTCTCTTTAACGCTTCTTGGCATCACCAATCCGAAAAGCACTGGCACATCTCGACATGCCCAATATCCACCTGGTGCAATTTGGCAGTGCTGTCACAGCTGTTGTGGCAATTGGGCAGCTTTTTTTTCCACCACCAGATGACATCAGTATTCAACAGGCTCAAAGTCACTAGCAGTATTTAGTACATTGCCCGTACGTTTCGGAGAATGCAATTATTTCCTCGAAATCTTCCTACCACCTAAAATGCTGCACGGTGCATGTAATTCAACCAACACATACGGTTTTATTTCGAAATTTGTGATAACTTTATGGCAGTTTAGAATAAAAAGATAAACTCAATCTGTACTGATATGCTCTCACTGCATTCAAAATGCGTTCAATAAGCCAGTGGTTACCTGCAACTTGAATTTGCTTGACTTATGTCATAAATACCAGCTGCTAATGCATTAGTGCCAACTCCTGCACGTGGTACACCTGTTGTATTGAGAACCTCACGAATTTCCAACGCCGTCGTCAGCTTGACACAAGCATGCAATCAGACTGTATACATGACGAATTGAGTAAATCAACCTCAAGCACATCCAAGCACCCCAGTAACGAAATAAGCGAAGATCTGCATCACATATCCACATCCAGATTGGTGAACATAGGACAAGTTATAGCAGTGCGATCAAATTTGATGGCCACCAGCCATTCAGTATAATGGAAAGTTCGGCGAGGTGATTCTGACGCATGATGTAAAAGGGTGTGAAAAAGGACAGCGTACAATAGAAATCACAGGATGACACATTTTACAGCACATCGCCCTGCGATTTATATTCCGCTTCTTTACCTTCTTCACGCATTTTTACATCAACCATTCAAGTCACTACTGTCATAACATGATTTCGTTGCTTTCCAGGCGACAAGCTTGCTCAATTCATAGTTCAGTTTTTTTCGCTGAGACTGTCTGCTACAGCTTCAATCTCTCCAGTGTCAATGCCTTTGAAAAGAAACTGCATGTTACAATGTAGGAGCTGCCAATGAAGTAGTTTCATAGCAGAGCTGCAAATGCTGGCTCATGTCTGTACCATCTTTTTCCTTAAAGGGGTACCGACACCAATTTTTGAAGGCAAGTTTACTCTGCCATACAAATCTGTTGTATATAGAGACGGCACTGAGCAAGTGTGACACTCGGTAAATGCTGATAAGGTATTTTATTTTGACGTTAAATTTCGTTTTTGCATGGCACATCTAGTGATATTAATACTACCGTGACGATTCTAATGACTTCACGCTCCTGTATGGTTAGTTGTGATGACGCCAGGTACCAGAACATTCAATGTGCCCGCTTGTGCATTACCAAATACACTCAACATGGCCACTTATGCGTCACCAAAAGAGCCACGGAGCGGTCATGGAAATGTCATGATACCTTGTGCGAGCATGCGAGAAGATCATAGCACGTTGAGAGGTTAGGATACAGTAGGAACCGAAGCTAGCTTTTAGAAACATACTGTAATAACTTTCAGGGTGCACTCATGCTTACCAGTACATTTTTTTGGCTCTTGAGGGCCTTTCGTATCATGAAAAAAAATTACAAATGAAATTTGTCGCATCAGTACCTTAAGAAAATGTTTGTTTGTTTGTTTTTCAGCAAAAGTGATGCCATGGACATACTAAAGCATCTACATGTTTTTATTGGGCTTGTGCGGATAGCAGATTTTAGGTTTGAAGCAAATTCGAAGCCAATAGTGATTTGGTTCGAATAATTCCGAATCGAATTCGACTTATATATCGCATATAATAAAGAAAAATGAGCATATCTGTCATGACCCAACTAACCTGCGCAATATCTTTCTTTTTAATTGAAACAAAGCATGTGCAAATGTCATTATTTTTGGTTCAAACAGGAAGTTGAAGCAACTTTGAAAAGTTGCAGGATTTGACTTTCGATAGAATGCAAGCGATAACCTGTAAAATACGTTACGTTTTAAAATTTACTATAGTTACAAGCATATAAGCCGGCGTAACAAGCTTTTAAACTCAAAAAAAGAAAGAATCAATGCGAGGGTAATATGTTCAATTAACTTTAGTAGGGCTTTGCGGCAGCGCGGACTTTCCCTGCAAAGGTGTATTCACGGTATAGCACTCCTCCACGGCAGTTAAACCACCTTTATGGGGGGTGGGGGGGCGTTACACATGGACTAGTAAACACCTATTCGTTGATTTCGAATACTTTGAAATTTCCAATATCTTAATTCGAAGCGAATTCGAATACTGTAATATTCGTTCGAATATTCGAATCGCTCGAATATTCGCACAAGCCTAGTTCTTATGTGTTTTGCATAAAATAGCTATTGCGGCTAAACTGCTGCGCTGCTAAGATCAAGGGCATTAGTTCGATTCCCGTTGACGGCATTAGGTGGGGGCAAAATGCAGACACCTGAGCACTTAGTTTAAGGTGCACATTAAAAAACCCCAGGTGGTCAAAACGAGTCCCCCACTTCACCATGTCTCATAATCATATTGTGGTTTTGGAACATAAAACCCTGGAAATCCATTTCTTTAAACCGAGCTGTTCAATAAGATGTACTGACTGTTCTGTTTATGAACTTCAAGGTCATTTCTTTATACTAACTAGTTTGCAGCATCTTCTGTTCCGTTTCCTCACTTTGTTTTGGACGGTTGCACTGCAATATTTGAAAGTCTCATTTATTGCGAAAGGCCACGTGCGTTCTTCGTCAGCTTAATGTCGCTTCCCACTGCCTGTAACCTCATTCTGTAGCTTAGTTCTCTGGGTGATGGGGCCAAACAAGCTGTGAAACGCAGCTATTTTTTATCACACCGAATAATACTATCGGCGTCAAATGCGAACAGCGCCAAGCATTCTCAAGGGTATAGTGTGCGCCGTTCAATCATTACCATAGACAGGTGATGATCACCATATCAATGGTGATGACTGGAGTGCACGCACTATACAATTGCTAAGGCTTGCCACTGTTCGCGTTTCATTTGATGCTGATAGTGCTTTTGTTTATTGGCCATGTGGTTTTGGAATCCAAATTTATCTGTTAACCTTTGCTTGATAACCATGGTCACCTTAATAAATTAAAGCCAGAACAAACATGTAAAGCCTTGTTGTTACTTTATATTTTTATGATCATCATACCTGGCATAAATGTTACACAAGCACTAATTTTTGCTCTGTCATATCTGCTTAACGACTATGGCGATCCAACGACTGGCATTTCGAGACCCGACTTCCATCCAAATTAAAAGCTCCAAATTAAAATGCGCGCTCATACCCGTCGAATGTCAACATTTTATTTGCAGGAAGCATGTGCCAGAATTTTGACAGTTTTGAAATGATACAGCGTTTTTTTTAGTTTTAAGGGAACCCCAGACAACACCCAATCTCAGGCTCTGGGGCTGCAGTGATTCTAAATCAGATAGACAACATCTGCGATCTATGCCCAAATAAATCAAAAGGAAAAGAAAAGCAATTCTTAAACTTCAGCTTACAAAAGAACAAAAGAAACTTGGCTTAAATATTTGCCTATCACATTCAAACTTGTAAGACTAATTGCTAACTGAAGATGAATTAACTGTTCTCTCTCATTCAGTTCGTAAGTTTCATTTTTTTTTTAAATTGAAATTGTTTATTTACCAAGCGTATATCCTATCCTATAATATGACAATAATGGTACGTTTGGCTAATCAAAATCGAGAATGGGCCTTTTCTGGGAAGGCAGTCTGTGCATGCACGCCGGCGTCGACGTCGCACGTGCCATGATTTTTGGTGGCCAGAACGCGACGACAGGTGCGGACCAAGCGACATCCGGTGTCACAAACTTTCAGATGTTTGCCCCAAATAAAGGTGCGAATGCAGGCCTCCGAGATT
>JALIZH010014340.1:0-59314 GCA_030522465.1 Rhipicephalus appendiculatus | reverse complement strand
CCCGCCAAGCCTTTCAATAAATACTAAGTGTTTGAACATATAACGACTCTGTATCGTTACCTCTCTCATTTCAATCACCACCGTAATGTTCACAACATTCATGATGGCATAAGTTTGATCGCCAACTGAAGACCCATGAATAAAATACTCCGGGTCGCGATAGTGTCGGCGACTATCGTAATAAGGCAAGTGAGCGGTCATATTTTTTTCCTACTTCCATAATCATCATCCCACAAGCTAAATCTACCCGTGAGTGTTGAGATTTCGCAAGCCTACCTTGTGAAACGAAATTTCTCACTTTTGATGCATGCATGGTTATCATTCCCGAGCAATATAAATGAGAAGAGACTTACTGGATTTTAGTAACAGAAGCTCTCGCCGTAATGTTGTCTCCGGCCGCACCACGTCCAATGTTTCTGGTCTCTTCAACGCTTCTTGACGTTCCAGACGCTGTCCTCTGCATATCCGGGGCTTTGGGATCCTTTGGGATGCCCTTTATACCCGCTAACAGGTGACACATGACGGACAGGCACAAAATAAAAGGCGCTGCGAAGGCAGGCATCAGTGCTGAAGAAGAAGAAAAAAGCGAGCGTTCTGTCAAGTTGTCAGAAACGTACGACGAGCAGATTCCACAGTTACTACAATTACAAGCGATGCCCGGTATTACTGATGTCATGTCCTAATGCCAACCGCGTTTCCATCTTAGATCGTTTAAGGAATGATGTGGTTTAGTAAACTCGTGAAGTAATTACGCTTTGTGAGACTCACGCGGTATGTTAGGGTTAGCAATGCGTAGGTGCAATACACCTATTAGGCGCGGCAGAATATTACAATGGCAGTTCTTGCTGAGGGTGCTAGTTTATTGGCTAGCAATACGGCACCGATCCCAATAAAAATAGCCAAAGTTAGTTCAGCCCCCTGTTTAATCATTGTGGTTCGAAGTGCCACTATTTTTGCAGCGATGCGATGCTACTTCTAGCGCAGTAATCTTTTAACGAAGGACGAAGAACACACGGAGAGGTCCCGTTTCCGTCCTTTGTCTGAACACTCGTTGCGCATGATTGTTCAGAACCAAAATACGCAGCAAGAGAACTTTGTACGCCTACCACTAAACATTTGTCGAACCCAGTTCCATTTGGAAGATAGCAGTGACTACTCCTTTTTGTGTGTTTGATTTGGACCGTGCGCCTTACGGGTTAAACAATGCGGCGCAAACGTTACAAAGGTTCACGGAAGCGGTAACTCGCGGACTCACGTTCATTTTTGTTTGATTTTGACGACGTCGTCATAGCAAGCCGCACGGACGAAGAGAACGAAGACCACCTTCGCCTTTGATTTCGTGGAATGGATGAACGAAGCCCATGTCATTCGAAACGGCTCACAAACTAACACTTCATAACGTCGAAATTGAACTTTCTCAAACAGTTAAAAGTCTCGGTGTCCATTTTCACGAACACATGGCATGGAATTACCATACCCAACACATTAGGCACAAATTTGTAAAGTTTTAGGTGTGTTACGTCGATGGACAAAATATACTACCTGTGTAACAAAACCAATTGTATACAATGCCCTTTTTTTCACATTTACATTATTGTCATCCGGTCTGGTCTACAGGCTCTAAAGCATCAATAAATAACCTGGTGGTGCTTCAGAAAGATGCCTTGCGATGCACTGAAGGCGTATCCTATAACGCACACACTGTTTCAATATTTCCAAAATATAGAATGTTAAGAATTACCAGTTATTACGAATACCAGCTTCTGACAACCTTTAAATCAGAAATACGCAGAGGAAGTATGCTTTTACGCACTTTGGCCCCCCCTTGACACCAAATCCTGCCAGTCGCGTTATTCGGTATACGGAGACTTGGTATGTACCATGGCCTTGCATTAACTATGGAATCGAAACACTACGTTACCATCTTCCAAGTGCGATGAACAAATGGAAATTAACAATTGATAATCTGCGTATATTGCCTAAAACAGACAGGTTAAATTGTATGTGCTGATTGTGTTGTTCACGAATGTTGGGTGATTTCTGTAATGTTACTTAGTTTCATTCGTTCATACATTGCTTTGTTATGCATATTTTGGTATGTATTTCAGAGTGGTTATTTTATTTTATTAGGGGCGAAGCTCCTTAGGGTGTGGGTCTGTCCCTCCTCTGTAGTAGTAGTAGTAGTAGGTAGGTAGGTAGGTAGCCACGTGTAGTGGAATGTACCCACTCCACGTGATAAAGATGACGATGACGCAGTATAGTGGAATGTACCCACTACACGTGATAACGATGAAGTATAAGCGCGTTCCAGTATAGTGGAATGTACCCACTACACGTGATAATGATAACGATGACGCGGTATAGTGGAATGTACCCACTACACGTGATAACGATGAAGTATAAGCGCGTTCCAGTATAGTGGATTGTACCCACTACACGTGATAACGATGACGATGACGCTGATGACCATGAAGTATAAGCGCGTTCCAGACCACGCATTCTCTTTCTTCCAATGGATGAAAACGATCGAGCTTCGCCCACTCATCATCATTCACTTCGTGGATATGGCGTGATTTTTATTTGCAGTCATGGGCCACATGCGTTTTCTCTTTGTATTGCCGCTTTCCGCTGCCTGTAATTTTTAGTAATACTTTGTAATTTTTTGGAATTTTGATTTTTTTTTCTGGGTGAAGGGGACCAGTCAAGCTGTGAAATGTAGCTTTTTTCTCTTTGCACCAAACCACGCCTACAGTGTATTTTCATGTATTTGTCACCTGGTTGAACAACCTCAAACTCAAACACAGCCTGGTCCTAATCCCCCCAAAAATGCATTTTTCGAGTTGTAGCTCTGGATTT
The DNA here is from genome assembly GCA_030522465.1 of Rhipicephalus appendiculatus. Lineage (NCBI taxonomy): Eukaryota > Metazoa > Arthropoda > Arachnida > Ixodida > Ixodidae > Rhipicephalus > Rhipicephalus appendiculatus. The sequence goes on along the minus strand of JALIZH010014340.1, from coordinate 56,458 downwards.
TCCTGGTCATCGCACCAACTCAACTTGGGATGTCACTTGAAGACATGAAATTTTAACGTGAATACATGGTGCCAATGCTTCGTTAAGCTGAGAGTATCACATATTTTATGTTCCCTGAAGCAGACGGTTGTTTGTATTTTCAGTGATTTCTCTATAATTAAACAAACATGGTGAAGGACAATACACTTGTTCCTAGCATGATAAAGACTAAACACGTGTGCTCAAACTGGAGATAAGTATACCGAAGCAATATTTTTCCAGTGTTTTTTTTTCTATATGTTTTTTTAAGCTGTATTTATTCTCCTGTACAGGACACATGAGACGTCCGTCTTGCTCCTCCCTCGATGGGACCGGGAGGTCATGCCACATGACGCTATTGTGGGCGTACTGGTTCGCCAGGATTTGTCCTTCGTAAGTTGATGCGCTGATGAATCCTTGGAAGTGGTCTCGCGAGAGACTGGTCCCCAGTTAATTCCAGTCCCAGAGTACATGAGCAATGTACGTGTACCTTTCCTGCATGTAATATAGACTTTTCCTTGGGTTGCACATTTGTGTTCCAAATATTACACGATAATACCTCAGATATATATTGAAAATCTGATTTTTGTATCGAGATACATTTCAAAAATGTATCTGTATCTCAGTAGTGAAATACTATTACGACGAATCGAGTGTATCGCGATACTATGCAGGACACATGTATCTCGTTACTTTTTTTTGTTTGTGTGAAATGAGCTGTGGCATGTTTCCAAAGGTGGAATGAAGGTTCTTCTTTTTACGTGCCACGAAAAGCAAAGGCGCGCCGCTTGTCGGTGACATGGAAGAGCGGCGATGTTGGCACACGCTCAGAATGGCCCATCTGATAAAGCGTGCGACGCCCCTATCGGCAGAATCGCGGAGGCAGTTTTGTCGGCTTCTGCCTACGAAAGTAGCTGTGTCTCAAGGCCAATGCTGCACGCCTAATTTTTTTTCGTCTGGCAAGGCCATTACGTCGTGACCCCCCCTCGTGGATACCGCCTTGAAACAGGGCGTCTTTGCTACGCTGCGTGAGCGTTCATTTCTCAAAGCGGCCGCACTTCCAGAAGGCAGTTTGCGTAGTCGCTTGGGAACTACGCTAGAAGGTGGCTATCTTTGTCCAGGTTTCAGCCTCCCCTCCCTCCCCCCCCCCCCCCGCGTGTAAAGTTGCGTTCCTAATTGATTTACCAGACTGAAACTTTCTTTTGTGGTGCCAGGATGTCCCACCACGGGAGCCGACTTCGCCTGTTGAGGCATGCTGAATTGGGTGCTGACAGCTTTATTGACCAGTGAACATCTTGGCCCAGGCGACGAGTGCTTGCTGTAGGCTCGGATCGGGTGCTATGAGCAGCTGTTCCTGTTTGAACATCTGTTTAGAGATATAGCAGAAGTGGCCGCCCAGAACACGTGCCCCGATTGGCGCTCCCCACGTACGCAGAAGTGGCGCTCCCAGAACACGTGCGCCGATTTGTCTAGCATGGGATGTAATAACTCTGTCAATACATCCCATGCTGGACAAATCGGCGCACATGTTTTGGGAGCCAAGCAGTACATGAAGCAGAGGACGAAGATAGTGCGTGCCTGTTCATGATGGTGATTGCTTTTCTGTTCGCTCTGCACATACAAAAGTTCGACTTAAACAGCACCGCTGTTAAAATGCACCTCCACGAAAGCCGCAAAAACAGCATTAGCAATCGCAGCGGCCTGCGAGCCCTGAAAAGCACTTGCACATCAACAAGTGCTCCAATTTTTGAAGGCGATGGAACACGGCGTGCACATACGGTATGACGGCCACTCTGTCTTCCTTTTTCAGCTGTAGTCTGTCGCACTTCCCCGAAAATAAGAGCGGAAAACTGCTACGCCAAAAGAAATGTCTCCGACGCACTATACGAGCACGCATACCACCGTGTGGTTCTGACGTCCCTGGTGGGCTTACTCGTGGCGCTTCGGAGACTTCGAGTTGGGGTTGCTCTTACGCCGGCAATGACCGCCCACTGGCCGCAACACTACCGCGCAGCGTATGGAACCACATGGACTTTTTGTGACGCTCCTCTAACTGCAGTACATGTGACACACTTGCTCTGGTCTTACCCGGGCATAGAGCAAGCACTCCTTTGTCATCTCAGAGCAACTAGTCACCATCCCGGTCGACCTCCGGACTTACAGGGATGGATAAAAGGACCATTCCACCGATCCTTGTAGAACTTTATGTACGAGTTCAACTTTGTTCGTTTATGTTTGATGAGCCTCACGTGTTATTATGTACGTTTGTTATGCTAAAGGGCAGTCTTTCGAATAAAAAAAAACAATTTCGCGGAGATAATGTGCAGCGAGAGAAAGCAAGAGACGAGAGGTAGAGAGAGAAATATATAGGTAGAAAACAGTCTCAGATCCGCTGCAATGGTGAAGGAATGAATGCGACAGAAATAAACTAGAATGTCGCACGAATAATAGCAAGGAGCTCGATACTTGCGGCACGCCGCTCAAGCGCGAAGGACGCACGAGAAGAACGCAAGTGCAAACTAACAATGGTGACCTGTCGACACTTTCAGCGAGCTGCTCAAACGCAAAGAAGGACGCTCGAAAAGAACTTACAGGCACGGCCGCTCACAGGCACAGCCGTGTCACAGGTATGCAAAGGATGAACACGAACAAACAACTGTGATAGTTTTTACTTCGTATTTGAGGAGCGTGCCACAACCCAACGATCTTACATATCTTTTTTCTTGAAATTGTAGCGCGTGAGTGAACCCTCCGCATCTCCTGCCGTGCGGTGGCGTTCGATGCTTTGTCTACCCAGCGTCCCACATCTCGAGGGGGGTTCAGATATGGCCCACTTTTAGTACGCGTCTTAAGAGCAGTTTTCAAACTGAAGGAAAATCTAGGAGCGTTGCTTTAAAGCGTGCCCTTCGCGCAATATCTCAGGTGATACTGCACACTCTGAAGCACCTCCGAGCTCCGCGTACCACCAGCGGTAAATTGGTGTATATAAATAGCTCGCCATTAGCACTCCAACGAACGCATGACGCGTGGCCTAGTTGTCTAAAGTTGTGCGCAGTGAAGCGAGGCGTCGCAGGTTCGAATCCTGGTGGAGCGTTTCGGAATTTTTGTCTTCGTACTCATTTTTGTTTCTGGCTTTTATTTATATACATACATATACATATCCAGGACAGGACGGCGACGACAACGGCGAAAATCAGCCGAGAGTGTCCATATAATTGCTATCGCAATAAAAAAACAATATTGGCGAAAAAGATTTCTTGGCAAAGCGGGATTCGAATCCACGTGCCAACGATCCGAAGGCGAGCGTCGTAACCACTCGGCTATGCATGCACGCGAGCCAAGCATAGCATAACCTGGTGTTACACCAGGTTATGCTCTGCTAGGCTCACACTCATTTCCCTTTCCTACCCCTTTGCTATACTATGCTACGTAGCATAGCATAGCAAAGGGAAAAGAGGGTGAGAAGGACGGGAACAGGAAGTGAGAGAATAAACGAAATCTTAGAAAGGAGAAAACTACAGTAATAAAGCGAAATAAAGGGAAAAACATACAAAATGTTCGACCAGCACCGCTTCGCGGACACTCGTGAAACAGGGAAGCTGGCGGCCATTCCTTCATCAAGTCCTTGAGCTATGCTCTTTGTTAAGCTTTGAGGTGGTAGTGTAGCTTTATTGCATCTTAGCCATACCTATTTTATACAAAGGTTTACAAAGCACCCTTCGCTTGAAATGATCCGTCATGGTGTATCGCTGCTCTTTATTACACTTTTTCTTAAGCTTTGAGGTGGTAATATAGTTTTCAAGCCTCAGATGCCTCATCAAACGGGAAATTCCACCGTCGGCGGCGACCGTCGCGCAGCGTCGAGGACGAGTGATGGAAAAAGTCATCACGGGATGACGTCATCGTATGAAATTAAATCAAACTTTATTAATATTGTGCAAATGTGGGCAAGCTTGGGCGAAAAGCGAAATAGTTCGCTTGAGGAAAGCCCAAGCCCCCCTTATACAAGGCATACAGTAGAGACACACAAGTATGTGCAACAACTATCACAAAATCAAACCAGTGCGTTTCGTAGATAAAAAGAAAATATCCCTTTCAGCCCTGGATTTTTTTATTTTTGTCGGAAACATTTTTAGTACATATTTTTCTTATAGTTAGGACCTCAGAAGACCACAAACAAAATATTATCAGAAATACTGTCGTAAAGGCACTGCAAATATTATCACGTAAATCCACCAGCGCGTTACATGCGTGAAATAAAAGGGGAAAAAAAGAAAACAAAACAAAAAGAAAGGTTGCGACAATGGAAACATTTTTCACACAATATTTACGATCGAAAAGGTACGTATCATGTATGAACGTAAATAAGTACGGATGGTCGATCGTTAAAGTAAATATTTTTTTACATTGATTGATCCAAAGCAACAGAAAAACAACAAACCAAAGAAATAACCATGCAAATGGAACTGTCTTCATCATATGACGTGATCAGGACGTCACAGATCGTAAAAAATTGTGACGTCACATATTCTGGCGCGGAGTCATGCTACGTAACGCCAGATGATGCCGTTGTAGCGCCCTCCTTCGGGCGGCGAACGAAACTGGGGAGCGCGCTACCTCAAGAGAAGAAAATGAAGACGGCGCTTGGAGTGAACACGCGAAACAACAGCTCCTGTTCCCTGCTCCTTTATGCGTGTACTGAGCAGACAAAGATGCTGGCTTTCGCCTTCGTGTCGTCTTAGGTGAAAAGCACAAGGGACCCTGTTAGTGTTATTGCATCTCGCTCATACCACTCGTATACACCGGTTTACAAAGAAGCCTTTCGCTTAAGGTGATCCGATATGTTCTACCCCTGCTTTTATTACTCTTTGTTAAGCTTCGAGGTGGTGGCATAGCCACCACATTTTATAGCCACAATGTACAACGCGACAGTTTTGTGACTTTGGTGACGCCCATCGCCATTTGTTGAGCTAACGACTACCTTGTTCCTTGTTAGTGAAAGTTGTGTGTAGTGGGATTTGCCCAATTTCTGTGGCACATGCACGTTTATGATGACAATTGTTTTCTGATAGGCCGCACAGATTCCTGTGGCACATACCCGTTTGTTGGAATTACTGTTGACTTCATTTTTAGTGGACCTGTCGTCAATAATGGGATTTACCCGATGTCTGTGGCGCATACCCGTTTATGAAGCCCACCTACGTTACCACGGATCCCGGACATGAGAGTCTCGACTAAGAGCAGCTACGCTGTTAAAAAAAAAAAGCCACAGAATAAATGCAAGACAGAGAAACAAAGAGAACGAAGAAGCGAGAAATAGAGAGAGAAAGGCTATGAAATAAATGGGAAAAAATACACAAAAAGAAGGCTTAAAAAGTCACAGATTCTCCGCAAGAGCGAAGCAATGAATGCGATAGGAACAAATTACAGTGTCTTGTGAAGAATGGCAACCAGATCGAAACGTGCAGCGCGCTGCTCAAGAAGGAAGAGCGCACGAAAAGAGCACACAGGACGAGCGCAAACTAACAACGTTCACAGCTCAACACTCAACGCGCTGCTCAAACACAAAGGACGCACGAAACGTATACGGACAGGTATACAGAGGATGAGAGCGTACTAACTAGTGTCACAATTGTTACCTCCCTGTGTTTGAAAGGCGCGCTCTTCTGTCTGAAGCGAGCGAAGTGACCTTCGTGCACTCTAACTACAACGGAATCGTTCCTTTGAAAGCCTAAGACTTACAATTCTCCCTCACCGCGACGTAAGCGCGCGCGCGCACGGGCGACCGCGCTCCGTAGGGCAAAGTACAGGTTTTAGGAGCGGGGCGGCACGCGCCTTTTGCGCCATCTCGCTGGCAGTGCTGGCAACACGCTGATATTACCCCCCGAGATCGGCGTTCCGCCAGCGGTAAATGGTGTATACAAATAGCTCACCGTTACTATGTCGAAGGACGTGCACTTTCGTGGCTCGGAGGTTAAAGCCGCGCGTTGCGGCACGAGAGGTGGCCCGTTCGATTCCACACGTCGGACAATATTTTTTTCGGAATTATGTTTCTTCAGGGCATATATATATATATATATATATATATATATATATATATATATATATATATATATATATATATATATATACGGAGCTTGACGGCGACGGCAAAAAGCAGCCGAGAGTGTCCATATAATTGCTATCTCCATAAAACCGAGGAGTGAGAGAAACAGAAAGAGAGGCCGAAATAAAGAGAAACCTAACGTGAGCTGAAAAAGGCCGCCCGGCTCCGCACTTCTTTCAGGCTCGGCACCAGTAGTAGGTAGCCAGTGGCGTACCAACTCTTTCACGAGTGGGGGGGGGGGGGGGGGGGGCAAACCTACCTCACTTGCCGGCCGCGACTATATATGTGTATATATATATATATATATATATATATATATATGTGTGTGTATATATATATATATATATATATATCACGAGAGAGAGGGAGAACTTCATCGACAATCACACTTCGATGTAATTTTCTACACACAGAGCATCTGTAAATAGTCTTTAATGATATTATAAAAAAAGGACCGTTAGTTTTAAGTAGCATGCACTAGGACAACAACACATATATGCGTGTTATGCACGTAATAGTATTACACGCGACGCTTTTTATGCTTTACCTCAAAACTTTCCGCATGAACACAATTATTTCGATGGCTGCCTCCTCAGTAGGGTGTTTCAGGAAATGTGTCCACTACCCTAAAAAAAATCAGCAAAATGCGATATTTGCTCCCGGTTTTCACAATTGCTTTTCCTGTAGCGGCTTGCATCTTAAAATGGTTAAAGACGACGTTTAGGACAGTATTTAATAAAATTAAATTAGCTAAATTTTTTAATTACGCGGTTATGTCAAATGGGAGGATTGAAATTCTTCATGCGAAAAACCCATCGCAGCTTTGAGATATAGAAAAGGCGGCCTCTATTAATTATTGTAGCGGAATGAAATTCAGGCATATTCACCGGCGAAACCGAAACCCAAGCACCGATGAGCGCAACAAGCAGACGACTACAATGACGTCACTGTTCAAGAAAACGATTACAGACGTGCAGTTATTCCCCGTTCGTTAATGCACTTGCGTCATGCGTGCTATCATTGAGAGCGCAGCCCCCACACCACACAGTGAAGTCGGTCGGTGGTTGATATAACGACGCCCACTGATTCTGGAGGTGTGTATTATAATTTGCCAACTTTGCTAGTAGTCCAAACAGTGTTTCTGGTGCGTGCTTAATAACATTGTTGCTATTATTATATTGCTCTTATTATCAACTTGTCAACCCGTTTCTTAAAAAACCGTATAATTTGTGGTGTTATGAGCGAAGTACATTGTAAAGAACTTCGTAGTACAACTGACATTGTAGTACAAATGAAATTTTTCTTGGAACGAAAAAAAGCCGGGCGATTATAACGTTAAACTATACCTCTTTTGCTTCCTTCCGAAATGGTCATTAGCTGTGTGTGATTGGTCAAAACATTCTGGGTCATGCACACAGCACCAGCTCGTTACGCGAGGCAACAAATGACGCGAAAGTGATCCATCGCGTAATGAGCACTTATGCACGACCACGCAAAAAATAATAGAATGAAGTATTTTCAATGCGGCATATTGTTGGCCATTGGTTCTTCGGCATTTAAAATTTTCTGTGTGCTGTAAAATCACCTGCTTGTTACATGACGTCAGGAATCTGTGATATGTCGTGGTGCTTATTACAACTTACGCACTCGAAACAGTGCATTCACGTGCTGAACAATACCTAAAACGTTTTGGAATAGGCGGAGAGCGTCTCCTTCTAAACGTAATTCAAGTAGGCTAGACGCCGATCACATTAGCAGCGGCTACTTATAGCGGCTGGCGAGATGAATTCATATGAGCATAATGAACATTTTCGCTTGAATCATAACGACGTTTAGATGTTTGTGCATGTGTACAAATTTTTGAGCTCATCGTGGCTGAGAGAGAGAGGGGGAGAGAGAAATAAGCAGCGCTGCGCGTGTGTGCTTCTTTGCCATCCGAGTTGTATTATAAGCTGTAAAAATCAATTCACGTTGAATGACAACCAACTAGCCCGACTCTTAATTAAGCCTTCTTAGTGCAAAATACCACGGACCTTCAACATCTGCCTGTTTCGGTGGATCAAGTCGCGGGGCAAGCTTAAAAGCCGACCTTCCCACTGTGCTCGAGTCCACTGCTTTATTCGTCGCCACTTTGGAGGCTGCTGCCATCACTCCAAGCTACCATAAGCAAGGCTGATCAGGTTGATCGGAGACTAAAGCGAAAACCTTTTTTGGCGCTTCCAGTACGGCAAAAATTAAACATTAAAATAGATTCGTCACACTGATCGGCTCACAGCAGATTCTACAGAGCAGCGGTGATGCTATTCCTTTTCGATGAAAGAAAATGATTTTCCTGAAGCAGAAAGTGCTTTGACCGGTCTATAAAATGTTTGCTCGTTCCCATCCGTAATGTCATCGTCAATGATTTAAATTTCAGGCCAGGCACAGCAGAATAAAAGCATGAACAAGTGATCTAATGTTATATGGCCCCTGCTCAGCGCTAGCCTGCTCTACAATGCTACAGCACAAGCCGCGAAAGCGTCGCAGAGTTGGCTCGTACCGCAATGAGCCTACGAGAAAAATCGTGACAGCAGAAATGTTCGAAAATTTCATTATATTGTTACATTCCCTCGTAACATTCCTATTCCCTCGTAACAATATAATTGAGTGATTACTGTCGTGAAGGAAAACTTCACCTTAGTTGCTGGTTTCCCAGCGTGCAGCCAACAGTGGCCACTGTCGGAAGTGGGGGGGGCTCAGCCCCCCTAACTTTTGACAGTGGGGGGCTCGCGCCCCCCCTTGCCCCCCCCCCGGCTGATACGCCTATGTAGGTAGCTGCCATCAGTTTCTTTGTTTTTTTTCAGTTTTTCTGCGTAACTTTTCTCGCAGACACTTAAATCACGCATTCCTGTGAATAAAATCATTGGGAGTCAGCGCGTGTATAGTTTTTTTTCCTACGCTGATTTTTTGCGCTCTTTTTCTTCAGTATGAATAAACAAGTATACCAGTCAGCTACATCAATGCGAATACACGCTAAGAGCTGCTTGGCACATACCGGCTACGCTTTTAGAGGGCACCTTCGTCATTTTTAGTGGACTGAAAGTGAGTAACGGGGCTTGCCTCGTTGCGGTGGCCCATGCGCGCTAGGCTGAACGCAAGAGGAATTTTCTCGAGGAAATTTTAGTGGAACGGAGGTGAGTGGTGGCTATTGCCATATTTTTCGGTATACAAACAAAAATTTTTACCCCCCTAAGTTGAGCGGAAGAAGGCGAATTTTCTCGGAGAAATTTTGGGCCAACGGAGGTGAATTGTGGTTATTGTCATTTTTTCGGTACACGTACACGGAAATTTTTATTTGCTAGGCTGAACGAAGGAAGTGGAATTTTCTCTCAAGGAAATTTCAGTGGACTGGAGGTGAGTAGTGGCTATTGCCATATTTTTCGGTACAGGTACACGGAATTTTTCACCCTTTAGGCAAAACTAAAGAAGGCGAATTTTCTCGAGGACATTTTAGTGGAACGGAGGTGAGTAGTGGCTATTGCCATATTTTTCGGTACAGGTACACGGAATTTTTTCACCCCCTAGGCAAAACGAAAGAAGGCGAATTTTCTCGAGGACATTTTAGTGGAATGGAGGTGAGTAGTGGCTATTGCCATATTTTTCGGTACAGGTACACGGAATTTTTTCACCCTTTAGGCAAAACTAAAGAAGGCGAATTTTCTCGAGGACATTTTAGTGGAACGGAGGTGAGTAGTGGCTATTGCCATATTTTTCGGTACAGGTACACGGAATTTTTCACCCCCTAGGCAAAACGAAAGAAGGCGAATTTTCTCGAGGACATTTTAGTGGAACGGAGGTGAGTAGTGGCTATTGCCATATTTTTCGGTACAGGTACACGGAATTTTTCACCCCCTAGGCAAAACGAAAGAAGGCGAATTTTCTCGAGGACATTTTAGTCGAACGGAGGTGAGTAGTGGCTATTGCCATATTTTTCGGTACAGGTACACGGAATTTTTCAGCACCTAGGCAAAACGAAAGAAGGCGAATTTTCTCGAGGACATTTTAGTGGAACGGAGGTGAGTAGTGGCTATTGCCATATTTTTCGGTACAGGTACAAGGAATTTTTCACCCCCTAGGCATAACGAAAGAAGGCGAATTTTCTCGAGGACATTTTAGTGGAACGGAGGTGAGTAGTGGCTATTGCCATATTTTTCGGTACAGGGACACGGGATTTTTCACCCCCCTAGGCAAAACGAAAGAAGACGAATTTTCTCGAGGACATTTTAGTGGAACGGAGGTGAGTAGTGGCTATTGCCATATTTTTCGGTACAGGGACACGGGATTTTTCACCCCCCTAGGCATAACGAAAGAAGGCGAATTTTCTCGAGGACATTTTAGTCGAACGGAGGTGAGTAGTGGCTATTGCCATATTTTTCGGTACAGGTACACGGAATTTTTCAGCACCTAGGCAAAACGAAAGAAGGCGAATTTTCTCGAGGACATTTTAGTGGAACGGAGGTGAGTAGTGGCTATTGCCATATTTTTCGGTACAGGGACACGGGATTTTTCACCCCCTAGGCATAACGAAAGAAGGCGAATTTTCTCGAGGACATTTTAGTCGAACGGAGGTGAGTAGTGGCTATTGCCATATTTTTCGGTACAGGTACACGGAATTTTTCACCCCCTAGGCAAAACGAAAGAAGGCGAATTTTCTCGAGGACATTTTAGTCGAACGGAGGTGAGTAGTGGCTATTGCCATATTTTTCGGTACAGGTACACGGAATTTTTCAGCACCTAGGCAAAACGAAAGAAGGCGAATTTTCTCGAGGACATTTTAGTGGAACGGAGGTGAGTAGTGGCTATTGCCATATTTTTCGGTACAGGTACAAGGAATTTTTCACCCCTAGGCATAACGAAAGAAGGCGAATTTTCTCGAGGACATTTTAGTGGAACGGAGGTGAGTAGTGGCTATTGCCATATTTTTTCGGTACAGGGACACGGGATTTTTCACCCCCTAGGCAAAACGAAAGAAGACGAATTTTCTCGAGGACATTTTAGTGGAACGGAGGTGAGTAGTGGCTATTGCCATATTTTTCGGTACAGGGACACGGGATTTTTCACCCCCTAGGCATAACGAAAGAAGGCGAATTTTCTCGAGGACATTTTAGTGGAACGGAGGCGAGTAGTGGCTATTGCCATATTTTTCGGTACAGGTACACGGAATTTTTCACCCCCTAGGCATAGCGAAAGAAGGCGAATTTTCTCGAGGACATTTTAGTCGAACGGAGGTGAGTAGTGGCTATTGCCATATTTTTCGGTACAGGTACACGGAATTTTTCAGCACCTAGGCAAAACGAAAGAAGGCGAATTTTCTCGAGGACATTTTAGTGGAACGGAGGTGAGTAGTGGCTATTGCCATATTTTTCGGTACAGGGACACGGGATTTTTCACCCCCTAGGCAAAACGAAAGAAGGCGAATTTTCTCGAGGACATTTTAGTGGAACGGAGGTGAGTAGTGGCTATTGCCATATTTTTCGGTACAGGGACACGGGATTTTTCACCCCCTAGGCAAAACGAAAGAAGGCGAATTTTCTCGAGGACATTTTAGTCGAACGGAGGTGAGTAGTGGCTATTGCCATATTTTTCGGTACAGGGACACGGGATTTTTCACCCCCTAGGCAAAACGAAAGAAGACAAATTTTCTCGAGGACATTTTAGTGGAACGGAGGTGAGTAGTGGCTATTGCCATATTTTTCGGTACAAGGACACGGGATTTTTCACCCCCTAGGCAAAAGGAAAGAAGGCGAATTTTCTCGAGGACATTTTAGTGGAACGGAGGTGAGTAGTGGCTATTGCCATATTTTTCGGTACAGGGACACGGGATTTTTCACCCCCTAGGCATAACGAAAGAAGGCGAATTTTCTCGAGGACATTTTAGTCGAACGGAGGTGAGTAGTGGCTATTGCCATATTTTTCGGTACAGGTACACGGAATTTTTTCAGCACCTAGGCAAAACGAAAGAAGGCGAATTTTCTCGAGGACATTTTAGTGGAACGGAGGTGAGTAGTGGCTATTGCCATATTTTTCGGTACAGGTACAAGGAATTTTTCACCCCCTAGGCATAACGAAAGAAGGCGAATTTTCTCGAGGACATTTTAGTGGAACGGAGGTGAGTAGTGGCTATTGCCATATTTTTCGGTACAGGGACACGGGATTTTTTCACCCCCTAGGCAAAACGAAAGAAGACGAATTTTCTCGAGGACATTTTAGTGGAACGGAGGTGAGTAGTGGCTATTGCCATATTTTTCGGTACAGGGACACGGGATTTTTCACCCCTAGGCATAACGAAAGAAGGCGAATTTTCTCGAGGACATTTTAGTGGAACGGAGGCGAGTAGTGGCTATTGCCATATTTTTCGGTACAGGTACACGGAATTTTTCACCCCCTAGGCATAGCGAAAGAAGGCGAATTTTCTCGAGGACATTTTAGTGGAACGGAGGTGAGTAGCGGCTATTGCCATATTTTTCGTTACAGGTACACGGAATTTTTTCACCCCCCTAGGCAAAACGAAAGAAGTCGAATTTTCTCGAGGACATTTTAGTGGAACGGAGGTGAGTAATGGCTATTGCCATATTTTTCGGTACAGGTACACGGAATTTTTCACCCCCTAGGCAAAACGAAAGAAGACGAATTTTCTCGAGGACATTTTAGTGGAACGGAGGTGAGTAGTGGCTATTGCCATATTTTTCGGTACAGGGACACGGGATTTTTCACCCCCTAGGCAAAACGAAAGAAGTCGAATTTTCTCGAGGACATTTTAGTGGAACGGAGGTGACTAATGGCTATTGCCATATTTTTCGGTACAGGTACACGGAATTTTTCACCCCCCTAGGCATAACGAAAGAAGGCGAATTTTCTCGAGGACATTTTAGTGGAACGGAGGTGAGTAGTGGCTATTGCCATATTTTTCGGTACAGGGACACGGGATTTTTCACCCCCTAGGCAAAACGAAAGAAGACGAATTTTCTCGAGGACATTTTAGTGGAACGGAGGTGAGTAGTGGCTATTGCCATATTTTTCGGTACAGGGACACGGGATGTTTCACCCCCTAGGCATAACGAAAGAAGGCGAATTTTCTCGAGGACATTTTAGTGGAACGGAGGTGAGTAGTGGCTATTGCCATATTTTTCGGTACAGGGACACGGGATTTTTCACCCCCTAGGCAAAACGAAAGAAGACGAATTTTCTCGAGGACATTTTAGTGGAACGGAGGTGAGTAGTGGCTATTGCCATATTTTTCGGTACAGGGACACGGGATTTTTCACCCCCTAGGCATAACGAAAGAAGGCGAATTTTCTCGAGGACATTTTAGTGGAACGGAGGTGAGTAGTGGCTATTGCCATATTTTTCGGTACAGGTACACGGAATTTTTTCACCCCCTAGGCAAAACGAAAGAAGGCGAATTTTCTCGAGGACATTTTAGTGGAACGGAGGTGAGTAGTGGCTATTGCCATATTTTTCGGTACAGGTACACGGAATTTTTCACCCCCTAGGCATAACGAAAGAAGGCGAATTTTCTCGAGGACATTTTAGTGGAACGGAGGTGAGTAGTGGCTATTGCCATATTTTTCGGTACAGGTACACGGAATTTTTCACCCCCCTAGGCATAACGAAAGAAGGCGAATTTTCTCGAGGACATTTTAGTGGAACGGAGGTGAGTAGTGGCTATTGCCATATTTTTCGGTATACAAACAAAGAAATTTTTACCCCCTAAGTTGAACGGAAGAAGGCGAATTTTCTCGGAGAAATTTTGGGGCAACGGAGGTGAATTGTGGTTATTGTCATTTTTTCGGTACACGTACACGGAAATTTTTATTTGCTAGGCTGAACGCAAGAAGAGGAATTTTCTCGAGGACATTTTAGTGGATAGGAGGTGAGTGGTGGCTATTGCCATATTTTTCGGTATACAAACAAAGAAATTTTTACCCCCTAAGTTGAACGGAAAGAAGGCGAATTTTCTCGGAAGAAATTTTATGGGGCAACGGAGGTGAATAGTGGTTATTGTCATTTTTTTCGGTACACGTACACGGAAATCTTTATTTGCTAGGCTGAACGAAGGAAGTGGAATTTTCTCTCAAGGAAATTTCAGTGGCACTGGAGGTCAGTAGTGGCTATTGCCATATTTCTGTGGCAGGTACATACCAGGAAATGTGTTACCATCGGCAGGGATGAACCTGGACTTTAAGAAGCAGTGACGTTAAATTTCAAACTCAAAAGGTGGCGTTCACTCGATTGCTTGGTATGCGTGAGTATTTTTAGCGCAGTATGAATTGCCTCCGTGACGTATAAGTTATTCTATTTCGAGCGCAAAGTGCGTACAAAGGCTCAACGGCGCGTTCAGTGGCATGCGACATCGACAGCATTTTGACGTGTTCAGCGAGCTCCTAGGCCACGCCTCAGGCGCTGAGTGACGATGCGCGAGCAACGATGACGTCGACAATTTCAGTGTTGTCATCGTGGTGCCTACTTGTGGTACCGCCTGGCGGCGACGCCAAAGGCTGCCTGGCAACGGCGTCGTTTGTTTTGTTTTGCTTTGTTCGTGCGGCGCGTTCGTGTGAATGCTGCGTTTTCATTGTGCCGCTTCGGGTGATTTGTCGGGGAGTCGTGAGCGTGAATGTGATTTTTCCAAGCTACGATCTCCATCGCATTACGTCCCAGCATGCCGTGGAACCCTTGTGAGCTGCAATCGTGCTCTTCAAATAAGAGAAAAAGCGAAAAGTTTGGGACACCATTGCGAAACGATACCCCAAAACACTCTCACGGAATAAAAATGACAGGCCTTCTCATTTCAATTTTTTTGTTCTTGTCGCGTTTCAGTTCTGTGAGCAGTATACACTACAATTGACACACTTGGCGACATTCACTAACTCACCAGTCATTATTACACAATGGTTATACGTAGGTAGAAGCAAACACGACAATAACCAATCAAAGTGCACCTGTACAGAACGCAGGGTTCAGAGAAATATCATTTCAAACATGTAACACGCACGCAGCGTTCATATGCGTAATTGTGTCTTGCCAGCCAGCATGTCCCAAGCGTGCGTCTCAAGCTGCCTCCTCGTCGCTGCTCGGTCCGGCGTCGATATCAGAATCACTAGTCCGAAGAGGATCGAACCGAAAATGATTCACCACGTCGCGAAATCGCAGCGATGCCATTTTCCTCAGTGTTTTCGTCGTCGCTTGTGGACGCTTACGACGGCGGCGACGACGATGGCGGTGGCGAAGACATGCCTACACGTGCACGCCGAGCAGACGAAATGTCAGCTGAAACTCGCGTCACCATTTCGTGTGGCCACGTGATCAGATGGGGCGTTGGATTGCGTTCGATACAAGGTGATACTAATCAATATTAAACATATTAAATCGTCCCTCTGTTGCATTATCAGTACCGAATCGTTACTAGGGGATCGATAACTACACGTTGACACAAAAAACGCGACATGCGTAAAGTTGATGTCACTGCTCCTTTAAAATAGCTCGCCGAGCACCGTAGCCACTGATCCACCGAGGCGGACACTGGTTATCCGTTAAGCAGCTCTTAAATTGATAGCAGGTCCTTTGCTAGTAATTGAAAAAGGCAGAAAGTAATAATGTGGAATGCCGCCTGATATAACTGTCGCTGTTGGTTATATGAATTTATAACGCTCGGTCCCCCAGAGATTTTGTATATTTTTTCGTCCATATTATCGCTGCACAGTAAGCGTGCGTGTTGACTGGTGCCTTGATATCAGCGAATTATTTACACTGCCCTTATATCTTGCCCGAAACTGCCGCCTAAGTATTGACGAGATCCCATTAAATAATATTCAGTGATTTTAATATTTCTATCTTAAATGCAAAAGCAAGCTGCACTGTAGGAGCTTCTCAGCGCAGCATTAAGCAAACTTGTATCAGGATGCTACGAACAACCCCAATCACGTCTTTATCTCGTCCGTAATATGTCATGTTTTCACAGTCCATAGTCAGGTTACATAGCTTATTAATGAATTGTGGGGTGCGACTTACGAAACGTAGCGTGAACCAGAGTTCAACCTCAGCGACAAGCCTCCAGAATAAGTACTCGGTCAAGCTAACCGAAAGATAATGTGCCTTTCTGCCATATAATTATATTTTGTGTGATGATATATTATATTAGGTAAAACTGGCAGACGCGCGTTGAATGCTGTAAATGGAACGCTGTTCTTTCAAAAATTTCTTTTAATTACTTTACCTATTGTGCGACCAGTAAGCGAATGCACGCAAGCTTCAATCTCCCTTTTACTAAGTACGTACTGTGGGCAGCGTTCGCTGCAATTTTCTTGTGCTGGAGTTGGCTATAAACTAGCTGTAGACATAAAACAGTGAGTCATCTCACGCACACACGCGCGCGCGCACACAAATACATGACAATACAATACTGAGATACAAGTACATTTTTCAAATGGATCTCGCTAAAGGATTACTGAATGTCGAAAGTATCTCGGAGATATAATTGCGACACTTTTCTATCGCGGACACCTTTGTATCGCGATATGGCGAACGCGCTCGGCTTCCGTCATTTCACTGTTCGCACGACGGCAGACGGCCAAAGCATCCTCGATGTACGAAACGTACGACTCGTGCGCGAGTTGAACACACGCAGCCCGCTTTTGCTTCGCGATATCGGAACGGCTGGATGAGCTTGCCAAGATTTGTCGCAGCTTGGTGGTAAAAGCGGACCACTCGACGAAGTCCGTTTGGCGGTTAAAATACCAGGTTTTCGCAATACCGGTGAGGTAAAAGGGTACATAAGTGAATTTTCGGCTTCGGTCCACCGATTGACTGAACTCACACGGTTGTAAATGTCGAGCCAGTCCTCGACGTCGTCACCGCGAAGACACACGAACATGGGTGGTTCGCGCATAGCGCTTGTGACAGTGTACGAAGGGAAGGCAGCCGGTGGCATCGGTGCTGTAGCGTTAGGGCTAGCTGTTTGGTCCGATGGTTGCATATCTGTAGGGGTGGCCGGGCGCAAGCGGTGACCGGATCGTATACCTCCAGGTAGGACACGAAAGCAGGAGGACGTCGGGATCTTGACGCACCTCCATAACTCTGGAAGACGCAGGAAGACCTCACCAGACAAGGTCAGCAGAACCGTTTATTTCGGCAGTGTCTGTCTCTGCTCTGAACACCAAGAAGAAGAGGGAAGAGTCGGGATGATGATGGCTGTATATATATATATATATATATATATATATATATATATATATATATATATATATATATATATATATATATATATATATATATATATATATATATATATATATGGGTCATTCCATATCAAGTGTTCCAGCTGGAATTTTTGACCATCTCCGATCATGCTGAAAAAACTCGTGCAGGTATATGTGAACGCGAGAAGTAGTTATTGAGGCATTATATTTCGGAAAAAAAATTTCTGTTGCCTAGAGGGCGCTTCGAACTTTGCGCACCCAAGTGTAACTGTGTCGCGTTAAATAATTTATATAATATTACTGGTCTGAGCAATTACTACGAAACAATTTTTTTCCTTAATCTTAAGCGCTGATCTTTCATGATTATTATAATTAATTCATTTTTCTAACTTTATTTTTGGCCTTGGCGAAAAATTGCAATATGCTGCATATTTAGCTTAATTTATAAAAAGCACAGACTTTTTCGCGAGTAATGTATTCTCATTATGTGTTTTGTCGGTTCCTGTAATAAATGATGAAAATACTTCGGGAGCGTATGCGGCAAAGACGTTGCCACAACATTGTGGCAAAGTTGGAAAAAATAGCATTTTGACTCATATTTGCGGCTTCATTTTCTCAATGAAGCGGTCAACTGGCGGCGTCAACTGGCGTTCGGCCCTGGGCCGAACGGATTAAGATGAGAGATGCTCGGTCTAAAAGTAATGAAAGGAGCTTAAAGTACGTTCCCTTCACATGTTCATTAAGGCGAAAGCCTTTAATGTCTCATGCTCACGTCCGTCCGGTGTCCGTCCGGCGTCCGTCCGTCCGGTGTCCGTCCGTCCGGTGTCCGTCCGTCCGGATGTCCGTCCGTCCGGATGTCCGTCTGTCCGTCCGTCCTTCCGCCAGGATGTCCGTCCGTCCGTCCGGATGTCCGTCTGTTCGTCCGTCCGTCCGGATGTCCGTCCGTCTGTCCATCCGTCCTTCCGTCCGGATGTCCGTCCGTCCGTCCGGATGTCCGTCTGTTCGTCCGTCCGTCCGGATGTCCGTCTGTCTGTCCGGATGTCCGTCTGTCCGTCCATCCGGATGTCCGTCTGTCTGTCCCTCCGTCCGGATGTCCGTCTGTCCGTCCGTCCGTCCGGATGTCCGTCCGTGCGGATGTCCGGATGTCTGTCCGTCCGTCCAGATGTCCGTCCGTCCGGATGTCCGTCCTTCCGTCCGGTGTCCATCCGTCCGTCCGTCCGTCTGTCCGTCCGGCCGGTGTCCGTCCGTCCGTCTGTCTGTCCGTCCGTCCGTCCGTCTGTCCGTCCGTCTTTCCGTCAGTGGAATGGCCACACGCTTTCGCCGAACACACTTTGGAATGTACAAAGTGTCCTTGAATTTTTTAATTCTACGCCCCAACTATCCTTTAGATGTACTGACAAAACCGGCAATTTAACCAGTACTTGCACGCAGCCTTTTTACTACAACGTATCTTCGCAGTCTGGGATAACTTGGGCTCCATGGACCGTGATTGCGTCCCGTATCGGCACACGAGCTTCGTATAAACCCCGCTAATAGTGCCACCGACATTACGTTCCTTGCTGCGAACCCCAGATTCACCACAGAGAGGCGTTTCACTAAATTCGTAAAAAAATGTCGCAGTTTCGCCACTATGGCGAAGCAATGAATGCGATAGCAAGAAATTAGATAGTCACACAAAGAACGACAAGCAGCTCGATACTTGCAACGCGCCGCCGCAGCACAAAGAAGGACGCTTGAAAAGGACGCATAGGTATACACAGGACAAGCGTGAACTAACAACTGTCGCAGTTTTTACGTGTTTGAATTTGAGCAACGCGCTGCGAGTGTCCACAATGCAGAAGCCGACGCGGTTGTTGTTGCCTCTGACATCTTATACCCACTCAGGGGGGATTCGCCAAGGATTGATTATATGATTATATGACTTTTCGACGCT
Source organism: Rhipicephalus appendiculatus (assembly GCA_030522465.1). Lineage (NCBI taxonomy): Eukaryota > Metazoa > Arthropoda > Arachnida > Ixodida > Ixodidae > Rhipicephalus > Rhipicephalus appendiculatus. The sequence goes on along the minus strand of JALIZH010014340.1, from coordinate 37,167 downwards.
GTTTGATACTTCTTTTTCTTTTAAACTGCGGCACGTAGAATGACCCCTCTGCCTCTCCTGCCACGCGGTGGCGTCTGACACCGAGTGTGCCCGGTGTTCTTTTTCTTCTTTCCACATCATGAGTGGTACAGAAGGGAGCGACTTTTTCGTGCGCATCTCAAGGGCAGTTTTCAATTTGAAAGAAGCTGTAAAATCGTTGCGTGATAGAAAACACGCTCAAGCTGTTCCGAGATCTGCGTACCGCGAGCGGCAAATGGTGCATATGAATAGCTCGCCGTTATATCGCTGGCCCGAGCATGGCGTGTGGCTGTGTAGAACACAGCCACACGCCATGCTCGGGCCAGCTATAACGGCGAGCTATTCATATGCTCTGTGCGAGGAGGATTTTTTGTGAATCTGTGTGTCATTTTCTTGAGGTGCTGAAAGGGCAAGAGGATGTGCCGGAGTGGATTCCGCGACTTGAACCATTGTTACGTATGCCAAAGTTTTGATAAGTAGTCAGCTCCGAGCTGACGGTTCTTCATTGCACTTCGTAGTTATACTGCTATTCTCTTGTATTTTGTCGAGTATGTGAACAGTCTTGTTATGCAAGGCAATAAAGAAAAAAAAAATGGCGTGTGGCTGTGTTAGCGCAGCGAGGCTGCGGAGCGAGGGGTCGCTGGTTCGAATCCCCGGTCAGGCGGTTTGGAATTTTTTTCTACTGATTTATTTGTCTTTATGCCCTTTATATATATACACATACATATACATATCCAGGAAATGACGGCGTCGACAGACGGCGAAAATCAGCCGAGAGTGTCCATATAATTGCTGTCGCAATAAAATAAAAAGTAAACATGGTACTTATCAATGCCAGGTGGAACCTTTCACTTTGATTCATTTTTGGGGATGGTATAACGTCACGTGTGGTGTTTCTGCTCGGGTAATGCGAGGGCCCCATGTGATGTCGACCAGGAGTCCCGCTTTTGCATTCCTTCGGATGTAGAAACAGGCACGTGGCCATTTATTCAAAACTTGCGTAGCAGTTGGTGTTGTACTAAATCCTGCCACAAATGCAGCCCCCACTACGCAGGAACCTGAAGTAAGTATCACGAGCACCCTGGGATTCCCATTTATAAGGTTCCCACAACTTCTTTCAACAAGCCATCGATGTAGAGAATCTTGTACGTGAGATTCGAAAAGGGGGTGTGCGACATGCGCGCTACTTTTTGCTGCGCTTTATCGAATTCCGGCTTGTTACGGCAGCTGAGATGCTTCCAGTCTGCGGCGAGTTCTGTCAGGTTGTTTACGCCTTCAGATATAGCGGCGAAGGCGCCAAAGCACCGGCGGGACCAGCAAGCGCTCGTTTGACGAGGCGGTCCAAGCTACCACTTTAGGAGCGCAGATGCATGAGCGGCAGCAACCTCGTACAGTATGCTTGCGTCTAATACAGCAAGCTTTAGGTTGTTATACGGACAAACGTACGTGCTTTGTATTCGGGTGTGTGTCAGGGGCGTAGCCAGAAATTTTTTTTCGGGGGGGCACCTCCTTGATTTCGGCTGGGGCACCTCCTTGAAATTGTCATTTTTCGCTCTGTATGCCATGACGAAAAAAAATTTCGGGGGGGGCACGTGCCCGGTGTGCCACCCCCTGGCTACGCCACTGGTGTGTGTGCTTGAGTGTATACGTGTTTGTGCGTTCAGACTTTCCAGACATTTAAAATACACGTGATATGTTTGCATGTTTTTGTGTTCAGATATCATTTTATCTAAGAAATTGGAGTGTTGAGAATGACGATAATAATAATAATAATAATAATAATAATAATAATAATAATAATAATAATAATAATAATAATAAGAAGAAGAAGAAGTGAAGAAGTCCATTATTTTTAATCAATAACTTTTACCTTCATAAGTCAGGTCTGGCTCAGTCACCTTTATGCCTTCACTGTAATGAGAGCAAATCTCTGGAGCACTACTTTTTGACGTGCCAAAGGTTTAAAATATAAAGGAAAATGCTACTCGAAGAACCCCTATGAAAGTTGGCCTTGAATTTGTAACTTCCGGTGATTCTTTAACTTGGTGCAACCATCTTTCGTTTGAACCACAGGAGCGTTTTCAACGATGTATCTAATTTTTTACGAGACTCCGAAAGAATGTAACGTTAAGTGTACCTTAGTTCAATTGTCTTTGTTACAGCTGTATATATTAGGGGCGAAGCTCCTTATGGCATCACCTGGGCGGTTCTCAGTTGTCGATGCATCCTGAGTAGCCAGTAGCGTCTCCCCTTAGCATACAATAGATGGCGCTGTCCCATAGAGATGCATGCAAACTGCAGTTGGGTGACGATATACTAGATGGCGTCAGTGGTTTAGTAGCGTCTCCCTTAGCATACAATAGATGGCGCTGTCCCATAGAGATGCGTGCAAACTGCAGTTGGGTGACGATATACTAGATGGCGTCAGTGGTTTTTCGTATACGTTGATGATTAAAGATGATAGATGGCGCTGTTGTAATAAGACAATGCGCTGTGACAGTACGTGATATGTATCGCCCTGTCCTCTCCTACGTTTCCCCCTCTTTCTCCTCTCCTACTGTATGACGAACATAAATGACGAGTGGTAATATGAAAAATCATGACTTGTGTCATGTACGACATGACTTGCATGCCACGCTCATGACGTGCTCGCGGCCGTTTCGTTAGCTTCGTATACACCAAATTAGGTATTGAGTGACATGACTGTATGACGAACATAAATGAGAAGTGATAATATGGAAATCATGACAAGTCATGAGCGACATGACTTGCATTCCACGCTCATGGCGTGCTCGCGGCCGTTTCGTTAGCTTGATATACACCAAATTTAGTACTGAGTGACATGACTGTATAACGAACATAAGTGGCAGGTGGTAACATAAAAATCTTGGCATGCATGTCATCTACAACGCCATTTACATGCCATGCTCATGGTGCACTTGCGCACAGTTCGCTAGCTTGATATACACCAAAATTGGTATTGCGCGACGTGACTGTATGACGAACATAAATGACAGGTCCTAATATGTAATACATGGCATGCAAATTATGTAAAGAATATGATTTGCTCCTTCGTGGGTGCTTCCCATTACATCGAGTCCCACAGTGCGTGGGATCTGCCAGCTTTTTCTACTGATTTACCTTTCTTTATGCATTTTTGTAGATACACATACATATACATATCCGGGACATGACGGCAACGGCAAAAATCAGCCGAGAGTATCCATATAATTGCTATCGCAATAAAATGCAAATCTGGAGAAAGAGCATTATCAGGAACAAGGCAACGCATATTCGTTGGGAATAAAATGAATAATAGCACATTGTGACAACTTATAATTGAAAATTATACACCGAAATTCGGAGAATTCGGGACTCACAAGCTATAAACTCCGATAAATTCCCAATTTTCTACCTAAAAATAAACTCTGAAAAACACCCTCCGAAAGTCAAGAAAAGAAATTCCGATAACACGGAGCCCTACTTATCTCTCTCGCATCTTCTGCGTTTCTGAGTGACCTTGGTTCGTATGGGGGAAGGGAGGGTAGGTCGGTGCGGCCACTTGGGATCAGTGAAGTGAAGTACCGCGTAATGACATCAACCAGTGCCGACACCTAGCGCTTCGGTAGTTTCAGCTTTCGGTCAACCAGTTTCGGTGCAGCGAAAAGGACGTCAGCGAGCAGAACGCCTTCGCGAGTTCACGGCTCAAGCTATTCGCAATGCCCACGTACTATAGGTGGCGCGCTGTACGTCAAGATGGCGCCAGGAGGAGGTTCAACCCGTTCGTTAGCATATGAACAGATATAGGACGTGCGGTCGTGCGGCCCCGTGCCACTTTCACCAGATGAAGTCATGAGCTGCACTGAAATGGATATGAGACCGAAATACTATCGCAAACCATGGAACCTCGCTACCTAATTATTTGCCGCGGTGTGAAAGGTTATATTTCAGCTCCGTTACCGTGCATAAGCGATGCTTTGCGATATCCTGTGCGTGCTGCAAAAAGATTCATGATCTGGAACTGACGTATATGAACTGAACGGCACCCCGAGGTAGTATGTACCGAGCCTGCGTGACGGACTCTCCTCAGCAGTAGGCCGCTAGCGAGTAGCGACATCGCTGCTGCACGGGACCGAATGTTTAACGTTGTGATCGTTTGCTGACAAACGCCGTCGTCAGTACTTGCGCAGTCAGGGATGCGAAGTTGCTTCTTCAACGAAACACAAACACTGAACTTTGGAATCAGTAACGATTGTGTCCCAGCTATCCTCAGACCCCAGCCGTGCGAAATTCACAGCACTCGGATGTTGCAGGTTCGATCAGCACGATCGAAACATGAATATGGAAAAGAATACGCACGTATGCTTTCCGCAAAGACGAATTTTTTCGACGTTGCGCAAATTCGTCGAACAACTATGCCGTTCGGAAGGTACCGATTAAGTACATGAGAAATTAGCCGAGCGGCGTGAATTGTGGCCGTGACTGCACGTTTCATCGCTCTAACCATTTCGCTTCCCTGGTCGAGCTCGATCGTGTTGGCAGCATGCGGCGCTCCATAATATCCACAATAATTGCGCTACATGCAATGCACAAGAAGAACTGCGTTTTTATTTTGATCTATCTCAAGGATTCCATAGATGATATACAATCAAAGGGACTTACGACCATGAAGAAACTAACAAACGAGGGGACGTGAACTGCAGCTGGTGAGTTAGCAGCTGATCGTTCATCGTCGCTGTCACTCTCGGTGCTTTCACAGCCGTCTACGTATACAGAGAAAAATCCTCGTCGTCAAGACTGTATCTGTCAACATCACTGCTGAAAGCAATCTGAAGCATCACACCGCGTCACCAGCGTCACCACGTTTATGTGGGCGCGGTGAACATTTTTCTCCGAAACCCGTCAGAGAACACCTGACCCGTCAACAAGCAAATTGCTTGCAAGGTACTGCCAGTCGATCAACAAACATACAAACATCAACGGCGCAGCGCTGGCCAATTTTAGATCGTTCAGTAGTTCAGTATAAAAGAGTAAATCGCGACTCTGCGCGACATCCCGCTTACAATGTTTGGGATCATGCGGTACAAAAGCACTGACGAATGCAATATGCAAGTAAAACAAGGTGAGTTTCAACTGAATAGGTCACACGATAACATTTAACTAACCTGCGTGGCTGCAGAAAAGCTCGCGAAGCTGATATGAGTACGCTGTGGGCTGTCATTGAAAGCTCGAGTTGCCACTTATCTTCACGAAGACTTCGTGTCTCGCAAGAACAGATCAGCTGATTTATCGTGTCACGGAGGGCCCGGTTTGTTCACTGATGCAGGGGACATACAAAGTCGTAGTCTTCGTTTCTTGGTAACGCATTGCCGAACAAGCAAGCGATTGCGTAGAGCTGCTTTACTGACCCTCCTCAAGAGGACGATCCTGAATTCCGCTTGGTGGCGCGATATTCTATGAGCATTGCGAATAATCTCTGCCTGTTGTGTCCCGGAGGCGCTGCGTGGTATACGCATGAGCCCAGGCGTAGGTTCCCCACTTACTGGGGAGCGCACACCTCAGCGTTTCTCTCGCCAAGTGATTACTCTTTTAATAAATGCATAGCGAGTACTAGTGTCTATGCAGTGCTTAGAATATTGTCTTTATCATAGTGTTCATTGTGTACTTGTTGATGCCATCTTTGCGTGGGATTCGGCATATGCTGTGTCCAGGTCTACGTTAACTACTTCAGCTACCACAATGGTTGAATCGGAATCTTTGGCATTAGTCGTCGGAACAGAGATGTGCCAGAAGGCGACAACGTGGGTGCACCAACGTCAAACGGTGCTATACCTGCCAAACAGGAATAGACGTTGGGCAAGCTCTCAACCATCAATGTGCCAAAAAAAATTAACTACGCTCTTGTGAATATACCGTTAGCTTCTGTGTTATGCCGATTCCTACGGCGGAAGCGTCAACCATGTTTTTTTTCTCTTTGTTTTTCTTCCCATCCGTTTCTTGTATCTCTTTATATTTCTTTCTTTCTCTCTCTATCTGCTTCTTTCTCGATCTTTATATCTTCATTTTCCTTCCATCCCTCTCTTTCTCTCTTGTTCTTGTTTCTTTTTCTTTATTTTTTTCTTTCTTGCTCTTTCTCTCCTGCTCTTTTTTTTTAATCTCTTTTTTTCTAATTTTATTGCTCTCCATTATTCTCTTCCCTTTTCACTATATCGCTTTCTTTCTCGGTCATTGTATCGTTTTCCGTATTTTTTTAAAAATCTTTTTACAATATGCCCTTATTCCCTTTATTCCTCTCTACATTTTACTTCCTTTTTTCTGACTGTCGCTCTATTTCTCTCACTCATTTCACGTTTTCATTTTCGTTTGACATTCGCAGCTGCAGCACACGGTAGTGGAGCTCGTTCAAATCCATTGATGCATACCGACCTAGAAAGTTTGGCACGAAGGAGCGAGAAGTTACCGAGAGCTTGAACAGCTTTAGTGTAAAGAAAATGAGAAGAGCGCATGCAGGTTCATTAAGATGATACTTGTTTACGAAGGAGAACAAGTTACTGACAACCTGAAAAGGTTCGCTCTTAAAACTTCTTTCTTGTGTAGTGATTAGTGTGGTTATATCAATCCTGCGCGGCGCTGCGCAGGATTGAGACACCCGCGCCGCGCAAGAGGGAGCGGAACCACCACTCAAACGAGTGCTTGCTTGTCCCGCCGGCGCTTTGGCACCTTCGTCGCTATGTCTGAAGGCGTAAACAACCTGATGGAACTCGCCGCAGACTGCAGGCATCTCAACTGGCGTAACAAGGCGGAATTCGATAAAGCGCAGCAAAAAGTAGCGCGCTTGTCGCACACCCACTTTGCGAATCTCACATACAACATTCTCTGCATGGATGGCTTGGTGAAAGGAGACGTGGTAACCTTATAAATGGGAATCGCAGGGTGCTAGTGATACTGTCTTCCGGTTGCAGCGTAGTGGGGCTGCATGTGGGGCAGGACTTAGTACAACAGCAACTGCTACGCAAGTTTTGAATAAAGGGCCACATGGCGTATTTCTACATCCGACGGAACGCGAAAGCGGAACTCCTGGTCGCCGTCACATGGGGCACTCGCATGACCTGAGCAGAAACGCCACACGTGACGGTATATACCATACCCCAAATTTTAATGAAAGTGTAAGGTTCCGCCTGGCATTGTATAAGTACCGTGTGTCTTTTTTTTTTGCGAATTTAGAAACCCCTCTCTATGGTGAATCTGGGGTTCGCAGCAAGGAACGTAATATCGCTGGCACCATTAAAGAGGTTTGTTATTTAAAGTGCTATGAATACGACACTCTTGTGTTTAGAAGAAGTTTATTTCATCGTAAGACGCTACGAACACATGGAAACAGCGTCGATAGCATAAGGACAATTACATACACAAATGACAGCACAATATACATGAAACGTTTTTACAAAAACATCCAAGTCCATAAAGTGTCCGTAACACATCCTGCTAAGGACTAACGTACACACACGCTCATCACAATATACACAATGTACATAATGATGTATATAGACAATACACATGACTCGGTGAACATGTCAGGAAATATGTACAATAAATGTTATGGTGCATATTGTTTACATAATGTACAGCGTTAGCATGAAGTGTATATAACAATAACCTACAAGCATACGGTGACATGCACGCACAAAAATAATAAGCACATCCAGTTTATATGTGCTAATCAATCACTGTCTGATGGCCTGGTTACAGGAACCGGGCCACATGAAAAACTAGCCGCACACGTCCATCAACTACCGACAGGAAGCGGCACAACCACTTCCGTAGAAATTCCTCTTGGAGCAGGGCAGGCCTACACTGTGCATGGAGCCAAAGGTATGAAAAACTGCGAAGATACGTTGTAGCAAAAAGACTGCGTGCAAGTTCTGGTAAAAATTGCCGGTTTTGTCAGTACATCTAAATGTTAGTTGGGGCGAAGCACAAAACAAACATGTCGAGGGCGAATACTTTAATCACGTTTCATTACTTTTAGACCAGCATCTCTCATCTTAACCCTTTCGGCCCTGACTGTGCGAATTGACACCACCATACATTTCCCTTAGCACCTCTTAAATGAAACCAAAACTGCCCATTCTTGCGGGCATACTTCTTCAATGATCCCCACTGCGATCGGCTTCAAAATTGTGGCATGTTTGTGGAGCTGGGGCCAACAAAGAAGAAGAAGCTTGATCAAAGCCTCAGTTGAAGCCGAGGCGCGTAAGCTTAGGCGGGTACGCGCCATTTTCGGGACGGCGTAACGAAACTGTCTCGTTGAGTATCACACTGACAAATAAGACATTGGTTCAAATTTCTGTGTAGTCTAGTGAGTAGCAGGAAAAAATAAGCCATTTTTCTCATTTCGCAACCACTGAGCCCTGATGACTCAATTTGGAGCTATGTTCATTAATCTATGAATACTTGTACCACTAGCTCAATTTTTCGTACGTGGCCTTCTGATGTCCTAACTGTGAAGAAACCACGCACAAAAAGAAGTCGCCGACCAAAATAAGAAGACCAGAGCTGAAATGGTTAAGATAATACACCGAATATTTTTGGGGAGACTACCGAAACATCGATGTCAACGCCACTGAGGGTGTAGCAGTGTGGTCGTAGTCCGATATTTTGAAGGCTCTCTATGCAATTACTCATTCCTTGACAATACCCGCTGTTTTAATCTAAACTTGTTTCCCACTGCCTATCTCGAATGATACTTTGGAAGCACAGGAGCAATGTCAAACAATGGCGCGTGAATCTGTGCACTCGGCAGCGCGTAGATCCTGTTTCGACCACTGCTTCCCTCTATGGTGCTGTCCTTCTCCGCGTCCATGATATTTGAATATTAATTGCGACCGTTTTTCACCCAATTCTTTTATATGAGGTCGAGAACACGAATGCTCTATCCCAGCGTGCTCCAAAATTGTGTGTCATTTTAATGGAGTTTGACTAGACGTTTATTCGTGGAGCAAATAATGTGGCGCCGCACTAAGAGGTAGCTCAATATAGCCCACACACATGAACATGGACGAAAGGAACCGAACAGTCGACCTGTGCCTTAGCATTTTCAGCCGCAAAATGTGACAACTGCGTTGCACGTCACAGCTTCCTTCGACAAATGAGACACAATTCTTTCAAACACTCGCAAGCTTTCTGATAATTGCAAGCAAAATGACAGTACCGAGAGGCTGCGATATATTAGGTTTCAGACTTTGTGAGCTTTCGGAGTTTGTGAACCTTTCTTGCCACTAGCCAAATCCGCGCTGCCACTAAACTGCGCTATTTTCCCGCACTTCAGGCAACGAACACCAGCTTTATTTGCGCAGCTGCTGGCTTGAATAAACATGAAGCACCACGTTGCTCATAGGTTATGGAGTAAAGGTTACATTGCCTAATTTGGGATGGCAACCTGTAGATTGCTTGCATTTTGTGTGTTCTAACTTTAATACCAACACAAAATGCGAATAAATCAAAACACACCACATGCAGCCTATATTTTATAGGTTACTCAAGCCAAAAAAGTTACATTATACCTTACTGCGTCCGAAGGGTAAGTTTGTCACTGTCCAGAACAAATTATTTATCGAATATATCACAGCAACCTAACATCACAATCCCTGCGTAACTCTCAAATGGCAGAACACACGGCTGTACCAATCACATTCCCCAAATGCATACACGGCTGCTGAACCAGCGGTCTCATAACAAAAAAAGCCGGCAGATCCCACGCACTGTGGGAATCGATGTAATGCGAGGCAGCCAGGAAGGAGCAGATCACGCTTTACATAATTTACATGTCATGTTTTACATCTTAGGACCTATCATTTATGTTCGTCATATAGTCACGTCGCGCAATACCAATTTTGGAGTATATCCAGCTAGCGAACTGGACGCAAGCGCACCATGAGCGTGGCAAGTAAATGGCGTTGTAGATGACATGCATGCCAAGATTTTCATGTTACCACCTGCCACTTATGTTCATTATACAGTCATGTGACTCAATACCAAATATGGTGTATATCAAGCTAACGAAACGGCTGCGAGCGCGCCATGAGCGTGGAATGCAAGTCATGTCGCTCATGACATGTCATGATTTCCATATTACCACTTGTCATTTATGTTCGTCATACAGTCATATCACTCAATACCATATTTGGTGTACCTCAAGCTAACGATACGGTCGTGAGCACGCCATGAGCGTAGCATTCAAGTCATGTCGCACATGACATGTCATGATTTCCATGTTACCACTTGTCATTTATGTTCGTCATACAGTCATGTCACTCAATACCAAATTTGGTGTACCTCAAGCTAACGATACGGCCGTGAGCACGCCATGAGCGTAGCATTCAAGTCATGTCGCACATGACAATCATGATTTTTATATTACCACTAGTCATTTATGTTCGTCATACAGTCACGTCACTCAATACCAAGTTTGGTGTATATCAAGCTAACGAAACGGCCGCGAGCGCGCCATGAGCGTGGAATGCAAGTCATGTCGCTCATGACATGTCATGATTTCCATATTACCACTTCTCATTTATGTTCGTGATACAATCATGTCACTCAATACTAAATTTGGTGTATCTCAAGCCTAACGAAATGGCCGCGAGCACGCCATGAGCGTGGCTAGCAAGTCATGTCGCAAATGACAAGTCATGATTTCCATATTACCAGTTGTCGTTTATGTTCGTCATACAGTCATGTCACTCAATACCAAATTTGGTGTACATCAAGCTAACAAAACGGCCGCGAGCGCGCCATGAGCGTGGCATGCAGGTCATGTCGCACATGCACGTCATTATTTGCATATTACCACCTGTCATTTATGTTCGTCATACAGTCACGTCACTCAATCCCAAATTTGGTGTATATCAAGCTAACGAAACGGCCGCGACGCGCCATGAGCGTGGCATGTAAATCATACTTTTCATGACAAGTTAGTCATGATTTTCATCATATGACCAGCCATTTATGTTCGTCATACGGTCATGTTATGCCATACCAAATTTGGTATAAATCCAATTATCGATACGGCCAGGAGAGCACAAAGTCGTAGGCGGCTAGATAGGTAGATAGATAGATAGATAGATAGATAGATAGATAGATAGATAGATAGATAGATAGATAGATAGATAGATAGATAGATAGATAGATAGATAGATAGATAGATAGATACGCTCAAACTCGCCGAAGTTCGCTAAGAAATGCTTCGCAAAAAAAATGCGAAACTGCAGTAGTCGATGGGCGGCAGGCAAACAGTCAGGGCGCGGCCACCATATTGATAAAAGAAGGCCTGGGCAAAACAAGATATGGAACCGGAATACGCGATATGACCGGAACGTAGCGAGTACAAACGAACGGCAAGAAATTACCCTTGGGCAACCTTTTCTGATGACTAGCCATGCCACCGCCGCTTCCACGCAGGCGCAACAACGTTCTGCGATATCTTATCCTATTGCGCAACAGAAACTTGCAGGGTGCCCATGCATTCGCATAAAACGACTATAAGGCGAAAACTGTCTTATCTTAAGTGTGTAATGCGCTCAAGGGTCCGGCTTCTTGTCCATCCATTGATATCATTCGGCATGATCACACTCAAAATCAAGTGGTCAATGCAGGCCTAAAGCGATGCTGAAAACCGCTTGAAAATAACGAACGAGGTCTAAAATACTATAATTAACTGAAATAACCAAGAAGTGATCAAAATAGATAACTTTAAATGACTAAAACGTTTTGAATGAATGAGAGAGAGAGAAACAACTTTATTAGAGGTTCGACTAAGGCCTATAGATATTCCTTCGCCAGGAGTACCATGGCCAGCTGGTCGGCGAAGGCCGCCGACGCCAACCACACCCGCCAGTGGGAAGGTGGGGGCTTAGGATAGTGAGGGGATTGAAAAAAGGGAGTTCTGAGAGCTCGTATGAAAACCAGCAGATGATGAGGCCATGGAAAGTATAAGGGATCGGTAATTGGACTGTTCTAAGTATACCCTAGCAATAGCGATATAGCTGCAAAGAAGCTAACGAGGACGAAAAGACATCTTGCCGCCGGTCGAACCTGCAACCTATCGATTACGCGCTCGACGCTTTTGGCGATTCAGCGACGGCGGCGGTCGCCCTTCATTCACATTATGGGTGATTTATGCGCATGCAAACACTGGGAGTGTTACTCGGCGCCGCTAGCAGCCATGACGGTGAGTGTCGAACATTGTTGCTTTTCCAGCTAGCGTCACGTAGCACGTGATCATTTTAACCAGCGGATAGCTGACGAATAAGTCGTCGCGTACTACATGAAGGCATAAACTCTGCGGAACGAGACCCTCTTTATGAATGAATTACTTTTGACGGCTCGTTTCTTTGTTTTGGTAGAACGTTATTAATGAAAAAAGAAATTGCAGATAATGACACCATAAAAAGTATAGAGGACGGTGATTGTACTGTCCTAAGTGTATCGTAGTACTTGTGATATAGATCATCAAAATGGCTTCGAAACATGCGGCTGACATCAGCGCCGCAGAAAAGAGGGCGCCACCGCCTCGCCAAGCGCGCGATTGCTCCTCGCATGGGTACTTCACCGAAACCTTCGTCACTAAACCTGAAAGCGTAAACAACCTGACGGAACTCGCTGCAGACGACGCGTATCTCAACTACAAGGACCAGCAAAAAGTCGATAGAGAGAGATAGATACTCCCTTATTGGAAAAACAGAGATTTTTGCCGGCATCTATATAGCGCTGACATGCTACTCTGTATAGGGATGGGGAAGGGGACTAAAAGATTTCAGAAGAGAGGGAAGAAAAGAATGAGAAAAAAGAATATAAGCAAATAAGAACGGTGCATGTGAACCTGATAAAAGTATTTACAGTTAGGGTGTCAGGTAAGTTCAGCTTACCTGACAAAAGTCGATAAAGCGCAGCAAAAAGTAGGCGCGCCTGTCGCACACCGAGTTAGCGAGTCTCCATAACAAGATTTTACTTGCGCCCGGGCGAACCCTGTTTACTTCAAACATTGACGTCATTGATGGTTCGGTAGTTGAAGCCGTGAGAACTCTACGAACGGGAATCGCTGGGCGCCCGTGCTGCGCAGTTCCCAAGTATTCACAGCAGTGGAGTGGCATTTAGTGCCGGATTTAGAACTACTTCATTCGTTGCACAATTGTTCAATAGAGCGCCGCGTTGTGTGTTTCTACATCCTAAGGGGCGAAAAAGCGGAACTTCTGCTCGTCGTCACCTAGGCCAGTCACGTGACGCGAGCAGAAACGTCACACGACGTCACAACATGCCGAAATTCGAATGAAAGTGACAGGTGATGCCTGGTGTTACTAAAATATCGCTATTCCGAGATTTGCACAACTCCACTCTTGGCTGAATCTGGGGTGCTGAGCAAGGAACTGAATGTCGCCAGGTGCTAGCGCACTAAAGGGGGTTTAATGGTGCTATGTAAGGCGCATTCCAGAATTCGACTGTACGTCTCTCGAGCGAAATATATCAGAAACTGCAAAGATATGTTATAGCGGAGAGCCCACGTGCTGATTCTGGTTAGATCGTCGGTTCTGACAATAAATCTAAAAATTATTTGTGGTCAAACATATGATAAACATGCCAAGCGTCCATAATTTAGGCTCGCTTCATACTTTTTACACCAAAACGCCCCAACTCAACATATTAGACCGAATGTTCCTGTGGAGGCTACCGTAACATCGATATAAGCACGCCGGAACACGTCGATCCCCCCCCCCCCCCCCTCTACGTAATTTTTAACTTTTTGTATGCGGATGTATTAAGGAGGTTTAAAGAATTTGAGCCTCTTTGTCATATTGCCACGCGCCTTTCTTATTTTCACTTTTGCTGTATTCGGTTTTCGCCCACAAAACTGTCAGCCATGCTCAGCGCAAATCGCGCCTCATTGTTCGAGAAGCTTCGCGAATATTGTAGATCGTTTTGTTAAGATTGCTCGCAAGACGCGAACGCTGGATCTTATTCTAGAGCTTGCGCGACAACCAGTGATACGGCTGGAATATTCGATAACACACGTATAAATGCTGACGCGCTTCACCGCTTGTCAGTTGATCGACGGCCGACGCTCTGTTCGCCGCTATCAGTGCCAGCGTGTATTGCTGTAATCTTGCTTTCCTTTTACCGGCCACAAGTTCGGCCTAATAAACAGTTTCATCTTGGACATACTTACTGCTGCCTTCGTCATCACGACCACGTGACATCTGGTGGAGGTGCTGCTTCTTTCATGTACCGGACGCCCCCGACAAGCCGTGAACCCAGCCTAAATAGTAACGAAGACACCTACCCCACCATGGACAGTCGAGCCAGCCGCAGACTGAAAGGACTCCCCCCGCAGCACGGACTCCTACCGGACAAGCCAAAAGCCACTGAGAGAGCCATCGAATTTCCATGGATCGCCAAGTGAGGTCCCCGAAACCTGGCTAGAAACCTACGAACGAGTCGCCACTTTCAACAACTGGGACTCCGACGAAAAACTGCGCCGCGCCTACGTCTACCTAGAAGACCCCACGAGGACGTGGTTCGAGAACCAAGAATCCACGTTACAAACCTGGGATCTCTTTCGGACGACGTTCCTGAGCACGTTTACCAGCGTGGTCCGCATGGAACGGGCCGCAGCTATGCTGGAGACCCGTGTGCAGCTACCCAATGAAAGCATCGCTATCTACACGGAGGAGATGAATCGCCTGTTTCGACACGCCGACCCCAGTATGCCCGAAGAGAAAGTCAGGTTCCTAATGCGGGGTGTGAAACAAGACCTCTTCGCTGGGTTGATAAGAAACCCACCGAAGACGGTCGCCGAATTCGCCTCCGAAGCCTCGACAATTGAGAAGACGCTCGAGATGCGGACACGGCAATACAACCGCAGCTTCTCGGCTACAAGCTATACAGACATCCAATCGCTGGGAACCGCCGACTTGCGTGAGACGATCCGAGCGATCGTGCAAGAGGAGTTGCGAAAAATTTACCTTCAGCGCAGCCTCAGGTGGATTCCATCGCTGACGTCGTACGCCAGGAGATCCAGCAAGCACTGGGCGAGCCAGAGCTACACGCTCAGGAAGACCGACATCTGGCGTGCCCCCGACCACTACCCACTATGCTACCACTGCAGAGAAGCCGGCCACACCTACCACCGCTGCCAGTACCGCCAGATGGGCATGCGTGGTTTCGCCATCGACGCGCCGCGTCCCCAGCGGGGTGAAAGACCACGCGACATCGCCGACTATTTCGCAGGCGCTCAGTGGACACCCTGACGACCTTCCCGCTCACCGTCGCCCGGCCACTACATGTCACCGCACCGCCGGCAGTACACTGGCCCAAACAGGGGCCGGTCGCCAAGTCCGTATCCGGGAAACTAAGGTCAGCAAGCGATGGAGGTGCGGTTGCTGTATGACGAAATGCCGAAGATCCTCCGCGGCCGCCGACGACGACAACGCGACGAAACCTGCAGAACACGACGCGAAGCACACGAAGCCCTGCCGGCGAAACGTCGCGGACTGAGGAAGACGTGACGACGCAACGTGGAAGCAGCGCAACAAACCGACGCAGCTGTGATCCGATGCCATGACCTAACTGCAACGCGAAACGATGAACTAGCGACCTTGACGTTCTTATCGACGGCCACAGCGTGACAGCTATCGTCGATACTGGAGCCGACTATTCCGTCATCAGTGGGTCGTTCGCCGCAAAGTTGAAGAAAGTCAGGTCTGCTTGAGAAGGCCCCGAAATCCGGACAGCTGGAGGCCACCTAGTAACTCCGGCAGGAATCTGCCCAGCGAGAGTCTCAATTAACAGCCTGATTTATCCCGCAAGGTTCGTAGTGCTACAGCGGTGCTCGAGAAATATCATGCTTGTTATGGACTTCTTAGCCCTTCATGGGGCAGTCATCGATATGCGGTCCAAGTCGACAACGCTATCCGCAGAAAAATCACTACCGCCGCACACACCACCTGGAAAGCTCGCCTTGAATGTGCTAGACGACCAAGTCACCATTGCCCCTCGCTGCAGCGTCAGCATTTCCATCGGCACTCAAAAATCAACAGACTAGCACGGCATCGTTGAAGGCGACGAGCAACTGTTGATGAACCGCGAAATTGTCGTCGCCAGAGGAATAGCCGAGCTGCGAGGAGGCAAAGCAAAGGTGATGCTCACGAACTTCAGCAACGCGTAGAAGCACGTCAGCAAAGGCACGACGGTTGCCTACATCGAAGAAATTGTGGAAGCCAGCAACGCTTTCGCCCTCGCCGAGTCTACCGAACATGCTACGACGAATCGAAATTCGCAACAAGATTTCGACGTTAATCCGAGCCTTCCGACGCATAAGCAAGAACAGCTCAAAGCACTGCTCCGGCAATACAAGGGCTGCTTTTCATCGTCGTCAAGAATTCGGCAGACACCGGTCGCAAAACATCGCATCATAACCGTAGAAAGTGCCCGGCCACTTCGTCAAAGCCCGTGCAGTGTTTCGACGCGAGAACGCGAGGCCATAAAGAAACAAGTCGACGAAATGCTACGCGACGACATCATCCAGCTTTCAAAGAGTCCGTGGGCGTCACCTGTGGTGTTAGTGATGAAGAAAGATTTGACCGTACGTTTCTGCGTCGATTATCGTCACCTGAACAAAGTCACGAAGATCGTGTACCCTCTCCTACGAATAGACGACGCGTTAGATCGACTCCAGAACGCGGAGTACTTTTCTTCGATGGACCTCAAGACGGGCTACTGGCAAATCGAAGTCGACGAGAGAGACCGAGAAAAGACTGCCTTCATTACACCAGACGGTTTGTTCGAGTTCAAGGTCATGCCCTTCGGTCTTTGCTCGGCGCATGCGACTTTCCAACGGGTTAGGGACACTGTACTAGCCGGCTTGAAGTGGCAGACCTGCCTTGTGTACTTCGACGACGTCGTTGTGTTTTCTTCAAACTTCGACGAACATCTCCGGCGCCTTGAATCTGTACTTCAAGCAATCAAGGCCTCTGGACTCACCCTGAAGCCGGAAAAGAGCCGCTTCGCGTACGAGGAGCTCCTGTTTTTGGGTGATGTGATCAGCAAGACTGGAGTGCGCCCAGACCCGCAGAAAAGAGCAGCCATCGCCGACTTCCCGCCACCGTCAAGGACTTTTCACGCATCGCACAGCGACTAACGCAGCTTATCAACACCGACGTCGAGTTCCGGTGGGAAACGGCGCAACTTCAAGCATTTGAGGAACTGAAACGACGCCTGCAGACGGCTCCGGTACTTGCACATTTCGACGAACACGCCGGTACGGAAATGCACACCGAGACAAGCAGCGTAGGACTCGGCGCCGTCCTTGTGCAGAAGACTAACGGAGAAGAAAGGGTTATCAGTTATGCTAGCCGGTCGCTATCCAAGGCAGAAGGCAACTGTTCCACAACAGAAAAAGTGTGCCTTGCCATCATCTGGGCTACGTCAAAGTTTCGCGCCTACCTCTATGGAAGGCCCTTCAAAGTTGTGAGCGACCACCAGGCCTTGTGCTGACTAGCTAACTTGAAGGACCCTTCAGGTCGTCTCGCACCATGGAGTCTGAGACTTCAAGAATTTGACATCACCATCGTTTACAAGTCCGGACAAAAGCACTCTGACGGCGACTGCCTGTCCCGTGCCCCCGTTGACCCACCACCGCAGGACGTCGAGGACGGGGACTACTTCTTCGAAACGTTAAGCGCTGATAATTTCGCCGAATGACAGCGCGCCGATCCTGAACTCAAGGGCCTTATGGAATACCCCGAGGGCAAGGCCAGCGTGACTCCAAAGGTACTCAGACGAGGGCTGGAGTCGTTGTTCTTGCGGAACGGCGTTTTCCTAAAGAAAAACTTCTCGCCACCTCGGGCCGGCTCCCTCCTCGTAGTATCTTCAGCGTTACGTCCAGAACTTCTGGATGCTCTGCATGACGACCCGACGGCTGTACACCTTCGATTTTCCCGTACTCTGGCGAGAATATTAGAAAAGTACTACTGGCCTCGCCTCACTGCAGACGTCACCCACTACTTGAAGATTTGCCGAGATTGTCAGCGACGGAAGACACCACTGACTAGGCCAGCCGGACTTCTGCAGCCCATGGAGCCACCTCGCCGGCTGTTCCACCAAATCGGCATGCACTTACTGGGGCCGTTCCCGACGTCAAATTTCGGAAACAAATGGATCGTCGTAGCTACTGACTACCCCACCCGCTACGCCGAGACAAGGGCAGTGACAAAGTTCTTCCTCAAGAACATCGTACTGTGTCATGGCGCCCCAGAGGTCCGCATTACCGACCGAGGTACGGCCTTTACGGCGGATTTAACTCAGGCGATCCTAAGGTACAGCAAGAGAAATCACCGACGAACCACCGCCTTCCGCAATGTCCTCACCGAGCGTCTAAATAAGACCATCGCCGATATGCTGGCCACGTACGTCGACGTCGAGCACAAGACGTGGGATGACATCCTTCTGTGCGTAACATTTGCATACAACACGGCTGTGCAAGAAACGGCGCAGATGACGCCGTATGGATTGGTCTACGGAAGGACGCCGGCAACGACGGTCGACGCCATGTTGCTCAATGTCTCCGACGAGGAAAACATCGACGTCACCGTGTATCTTTAGCGCGCCGAAGAAGCCAGGCTACTCGCCCATCTGCGCATCCAGAACCAGCAAACGACCGACAGCCGTCGCTACAACCTTCGACGACGCCACATGGAATGCCAACCCGGTGACCGTGTATGGGTCTGGACGCCAATACGCCGACGGCGACTTAGTAAGAAGCTTCTTCGACGATACTTCTGACCGTATAGGGTACTTCAACGCCTCGGCGCACTCGACTTCGAGGTTGTCCCTGACGGCATTACGAACTCTCAGCGGCGCCGCGGCCTACCTGAAGTCGTCCATGTCGTGCGCCTCAAGCCATATTACGCGCGTTAGTGAATCTGAGGACTGTACATTTTAAATGCGAAGCATTTCTTAGCGAACTTCGGCGACTTTGAGCGTATCTATCTATCTATCTATCTATCTATCTATCTATCTATCTATCTATCTATCTATCTATCTATCTATCTATCTATCTATCTATCTATCTATCTATCTATCTATCTATCTATCTATCTATCCAGCCACCTACGAATTCGTGCTCACCTGGCCGTATCGTTAATGGGATTTATACCAAATTTGGTATAGCATAACATGACTGTATGACGAACATAAATGGCTGGTCATATCATGAAAATCATGAGTACCTTGCCATGCAAAGTATGATTTACATGCCGCGCTCATGGCGCGCTCGCGGCCGTTTCGTTAGCTTGACATACACCAAATTTGGGATTGAGTGGCATGACTGTATGACGAACATAAATGACAAGTGGTAATATAAAATCATGACTTCATGAGTGACATGACTTGCATTCCACGCTCATAGCTCGCTCGCGGCCGTTTTGTTAGCTTGATATACACCAAATTTGGTATTGAGTGAAATGACTGTATGACATACATAAATGACAAGTGGTAATATGGAAGTCATGACTAGAGGCCGGATTTATAGGCACTAAAAAATCGGGTTTTAGGCGCCAAAAATAGGCAGGCAAAACACAGTTTTAGGCCCCCCAAAATCGTAAATATAGGCACAATAAATTTTTACAAAAATTCAAATTTTCGAAAACAGACGTGCGTGACCTGTGTCTACGACAGGAAAGCAAGACAAAGTTATAGTTTATGATGGCACAGAGGCACCAATTGTTTAGCATAGCCTTTCAATTGTCTTTTTTCCCGCACGGTTTGCAGAACATGAACCCCCCCTTTTATTGTCCAGCATGGTGAGTTAATTGTCCACCGTCGAAGAAACACGCTCCTGGGTCTCTTTCTTTTAGGCATGGCTGAGAAGGGCAGCACAGGAGTAAATAGCCAGACCGCTAAAAGGCCAGAAGGGTCTTTTAGCCTCGGATTAACCGGGTCTAATCGCACAGGGTCAATTTCTCCTCTGTCTGTGAACACCTTAAAGGGCCCCTCACCGGGTTTGAGCATTTAGAACAGGCACGAGAAATGCATGCACTGGGCGCTCACGAACTCGTCTGCCAAGATTTACAAAGCTACGCGCCCCGGAAAGAGGTGAAATGTCAGACTGAACGCCGATTGCCCTTAATCTCACGGGCGCACGCCCCAACATGGTGAAGGTGACGTACAAGGAATGGTACTGCGTACGTCACGGTAGTACGTGACACTGCGAGAATTTTCGAAGTGACATGTGTAATTTGTGCAATTTGTTGCTTGAATAGAAGAATGAAAGTTGATAGAAATATTAAAACGTACAAAGGGAATCTGTGCGCTTTTTTATTTATTATTTTTTTTTTACTTCTAGTCAAGCGAGATGCGCGACTCAGCTTCCTCCATTTCATTTGCGTTCATGTACTCGCCGTTCCGGCGTCGTGCCGGCGCCAGCCCTGACAACGCTTGGCGTGTTTTTTGTGCATCGTCTGTTAGGGCAGTTCCAGCGGTGCGACGCTGTGTGTCGTTGTAAGGATACATGATCCATGCCAGCCTCTCCAAACGTGCGCACAGGCAGTACACTACAGAGAACGCCGAAACGACACAACACCGCTTGCGTGCACGACCTGGCTTGGGCATGTCATGCAAATGTAACCTCGCATGCGCATAACGTGTTGATGCGTCTGCGTCATGTGATCTTCAGGCTCCGAGTTGCTCCTGTACCAAAGAGGGCAGGGAAGTAATTTGGCTTCCGAAGTCTACACGGGGTGAGTGGCAAAGATTTCAAGCTCACCTCCTCGCATCATGCGTTCGCAGCTCATAATCAACCAATTAAAAAATATTGTAGTACAAAGCTCTCGATTGGGCACGCAACGACTTCCAGTGCCTAAGATTTCTGATGTGACCTGGTGAAGTGCCCTTTAAGAAGTAAATTACAAGCAAAACAAAAACCACGTGGACATCTGATTATTTTTTACCAACTCCACGGTTTCGCATTCGTTCTCCATCTTCCTGCGACTCCACAGAGGCACCTCCTGTTCCTCCCCCCTCCCCTCACACACACCCAGGTCTTCAAGGAGGTGCTTCAATTCTTTGGGAACACCGGACTGGAACTCCTGCTGTAAAAGCCGCCCGCCACGTCCTCGGCCATGGACGCCACTCTCCTCTTCTTCCCCTCTCCTCTTCCCACCTTTATTTTCCTCTCCTCCCATTTAGGGTTGCAGAAATAGCGTTTTTTCCTCTCCTTCTCCTCCCCCCTCCTCCAACCGCTCGCGCCATGTCAGTGCGGTGGCATAAGGTGACAGGCGCGTCCCATTTCACTGCTGGTAGCGCTTGCTTTCCGGAAGTTAGTTGAACTAGGGAACTAGGTTGCAGCCCATACAGTTCCGAAAGGTCAATTTTGCCCGGTAACATAAATGACGGTCTCCAACTGTACTCCAAAGCAAAATTTGAGGTTAAATAGTGTTCATATAGGCACCGATTTGGAAAATAGGCATTTATAGGCTTTTATAGGAATTTAGGCACAAACGTCAAAAATAGGCATTTATAGGCACTATAAAAACACTATAAAAGCCCTCCCCAACCCCTAATTCGTGTTCATATATCAAAGTGGCACGATAGGAACGCAAGGAACAAAATAGGCATTTGCCTAAAATCCGGTCTCTAGTCATGACTTGTCACGTGCGACATGACTTGCATTTCACGCTCATGGCGCGCTCGCGGCCGTTTCGTTAGCTTGATATACACTAAATTTGGTATTGAGTGGCATGACTGTATGACGTATGACAAACATAAATGACAAGTGGTGATATCGAAATCATGACATGTCATGAGCGACATGACTTGCATTGCACGCTCATGGCGCGCTCGCGGCCGTTTCGTTAGCTTGATATACACCAAATTTGGTATTGAGTGACATGACTCTATGACGAACATAAATGACAAGTGGTAATATGGAAATCATGACTTGTCATGTGCGACATGACTTGCATGCCACGCTCATGGCGTGCTCGCGGCCGTTTCGTTAGCTTGATATACACCAAATTTGGTATTGAGTGACGTGACTGTATGACCAACATATATGACAAATGGTAATATGGAAGCCATGACTTGTCACGTGCGACATGACTTGCATTCTACGCTCATGGCGCGCTCGCGGCCGTTTCGTTAGCTTGATATACACTGAATTTGGTATTGAGTGACATGATTGTCTGACGAACATAAATGACAAGTGGTAATATGGAAATCATGACATGTCATGAGCGACATGACGCATTCCACGCTCATGACGCGCTCGCGGCCGTTTCGTTAGCTTGATATACACCAAATTTGGTATTGAGTGACATGACTGTATAACGAACATAAGTGGCAGGTGCTAACATGAAAATCTTGGCATGCATGTCATCTACAATGCCATTTACATGCCACGCTCATGGTGCGCTTGCGTCCAGTTCGCTAGCTTGACATACACCAAAATTGGTATATCGCGACGTGACTGTATGACGAACACAAATGACAGGTCGTAAGATGTAAAACATGACATGCAAATTATGTAAAGCATGATTTGCTCCTTCCTGCCTGCTTCGCATTACATCGATTCCCACAGTGCGTGGGATCTGCCGGCTTTTTGCTTTAATGCACTTTCTTGCTTGTGCGTATTGTTTATTGTACTTTCTTGCTTTATTGTTGTTATTTATCGTTGCATGCATCCTCCCCGTGTTCTCTTTTAACCCTTTGAGACGCTATGTACACAGTTGTGTAGATGATTTGTTTCTGCTCCTTGTATCAACTAGGAGCTAAGAGAGAGCGAGATACATTGAGCTTCGGATAGATTGAACCTGCTGCATAGTAATTTGTCTTCATTTAACTTCATTTCGCAGCGTACTGTTGCGTATGATCACATTTTTAGAAGGCACTACCCCGTTCGACAAGTCGTTCAATGAGCCGCGTCCTGCGACCGATGTTAAAAGTATACTTTTTCTTTGCTCTAAATGGACATGACGAATAATGAATTTGTACTATATTTCTAGCCCTATATTTCATTCTGTTTATGCCACAATAGAACATGGATGACTTCAGGATAGACAGATATTTAATTAGAACTTAATTAGAATAAGTTACTATAACTCTCATAAATGAACATATTATGACATTATTTTTGTTGCAATAGTATACTGAGTGCCTTGAAATAACGTTATATTTTTTTGACCCATTTACAGACAGTTCTTCATAGGTGGCGTCTGAAAGGGTTAAGCATCGGGACCATGCTTTTTCAGAGGGGGGCATTGCCACGCGCCTTTCTTATTTTCGCTGTTGCTGTATTCGGTTTTCGCCCACAAAGATTGTCAGTAATCCTCAGCGCGAATCGCGCCTCATTGTTCGAGAAGCTTCGCGAGTACTGTAGATCGTTTTGTTAAGATTGCTCGCAAGACGCGAACACTCGAGCTGATTCTAGAGCTTGCGCGACAACCAGTGATACGGCTGGAATATTCGATAACACAAGTATAAATGCCGACGCGCTTCACCGCTTGTCAGTTGATCGACGGCCGACGCTCTGTTCGCCGCTATCAGTGCGAGTCTGTATTGCTGTAATCTGACTTGCCATTCACCGGCCACAAGTTCGGCCAAATAAACAGTTTCATCTTGGACATACCGACTGCTGCCTTCGTCAACGTCACGACCACGTGGCAATATATACGCGCCCACATAGAAACGCACACACGGACGAAATTACCTAAAGTATGGTTGAACCTCCCCCCACCTCCCTCCCAAAAACATTTTGCGCTACGTTACTGATACCTGTCACGGTGGTGGCATTTGTATGGAGGTGAAATGCTAGAGGCCGGTCTTCGGCTCGACGTCAGTGCATGTTAAATGACCCTAGATTTTTTGTTGCGATAGCAATTATATAGACAGTCTCGACGGGTTTTTGCCGTCGCCGTCGCCGTCATGTCCCGCATGAAGTCCAAATTGATAAGAGCCCCCCTGCGCATTGTACGTTCCACCAGCGGGTAATAGCGGGGGAGCGGGAGCGATGAACGCGGCTGAAGCCGAGATCACAGAGCCGGTCCGTCTCCGTCGCTCCGAGGAGCATGCGATAAGATCCCCCCAACTGTTCAACCGGCCCCGCCCGGCGTTTGTGAGCGTGAAAAGACGCGAGGGGGGGGGGGAGTCCCTCGAGCGACCTTCGATTTTACGAGCGTGGTCGTCGCGGGCGCGCGCGTTATCTCCCCTTCTCGGCGGTTGACAGCGGGGGGCCGATATACCCTTCTACGTGCTGCGCTCTCAACGCCTAGAGAATGTGGTGAGCAGTGTCCCTTGAACGGCCGTATTCTTTTAAACGAGCGTTTTCTAGAGTTGCGTGAGATCGGGTCCAAAAGAGTTAGCTGCCAGCCTCACTTCGTATGATATTACAATTTGTTGCCATCGCATTCATTGCTTCACCCTTGCGGTGAAACTGTGACTTTTTTTTAAGTCTCGGTGCTCTCCACTTCAGAGTTCTTAATTATAACATCGCAGTTTTGCGGCGTGGAGCACCAGAGCCCGTATTCACTACTCTATCTCAGTCGATAAAAAAGGGCGATGCTTGCACTAACAGCGAAACTGGACGAGTCTGAAGGCTAATCTGGTTGCTTCTAGGTTGCAAGGCTTTAGCTAGGTGATGCTAGGATGTTTCTACCTTTATTCCCAATTCAGAGAGCTTCGAGTTAAACTACAGGCACTCATAGACATGGCACTGGTGTTTAACTGCAGAGACAAAAACTTGCGCTTAAACCAAGCGTTCGCACCGCTCACAGATCTACGGGCACGTGTCGTTGGCGTGGGCCATCCATCGCTTCGGGGTTTTCTCGCCGCCGCTGTTGCTTTTACCGTAATCTATATTCTCTCATTGTACGGACTCGGGGTCATTTGTGGGTCATTTGTCGCAGCCATTTGTGGGTGCGTGAACTGTTGCCTTCATGATTTTTTTTGGACCAGTGGTGAGCAGTGGGATTTACACAATTTCTGTGGCACATACCCGTTTATGATGAAAATAGTCTTTTGGTACAAGGAACGTTTTGCTAAACAGTCTCGTTGTTAAACTGTCCCTCAGAGAATATTTCGGACAATCTTGATACTGTACATACTTTTAATAATAAATAACGGGGTTTAACGTCAGAAAAACCGCCAGGCCTGCGTGGAACGCGCAGCACAGTCACAGCGAAAGCTGCAAGACTGGCCTTTATAGAGCCTTTTTTAAACACTCTTGGGGCAGCTACTACAAGCGCACTTGCATGGTACCCACTACGCTGTAAATCATCATATTTTTTGTGTGGTGGGGAAGCGTCCACTATGCCATTATTCGTCATTCTTCGGAAAAGCGAGGTACCCGCTGCACACTTGTAACGCATTATGTGCACTTTGTTGATGCTGCGGCTGACGACGATGAAATATGCCTGAGGCTTTTGTAATGGGTTGGATCATTGAACGACCCACTCGTTACGCAATTTGCATTGTGTGACGCCTGGGTGTTACTTTACTGTTCTAAAACGCTTTACAACACACGTTAATGCGATTCCTTACCTAACATGAAGCCTGCATAGGGTCAGTTTGCACCGCAGTTTCAAGTAGCGGCGCAGCTCAGTGGTAGAGTGCTGGGCTGCTACGCAGAGGTCCCGGGTTCGATTCCTATTCTGTCATAAGTGTTTTATTGCGATAGCAATTATATGGACACTCTCGGCTGGTTTTTGCCATCGGCGTCGCCGTTGGCCGCCGCCGTCATCCCCCGTATATGTATATGTATATATATAACCGGCCCCGCCTGTCGTTCGTGAGTGTGAAAAGACGCCAGGGGGGGGGTCCCTCGAGCGACCTTCGATTTTACGAGCGCGGTCGTCGCGGGCGTTTTCTCCCCTTTTACGAGCGGGTCGTCGCGTTTTCTCCCCTTCTCGGCGGCCGACAGCGGGGGGCTGGTGTACCCTTCTACGTGCTGCGCTCTCAACGCGGAAAGAATGTGGTGAGCAGTGTTTTCTAGAGTTGCGTGAGATCGGATCCAAAAGAGTTAGCTGCCAGCCTCACTTCGTATAACATTACAATTTGTGGCTATTGCATTCATTGCTTCACCCTTGCGGTGAAACTGTGACTTTTTTATTTGTTTAGTTTTTTTCCTATTTCGTGCGATATTGGTTACGGACACCGGCGGCGACGGCGGTGGACAACTACGGCTCTACAACGACCCTTGTTATGATCTCATAACAGCTTTCGCAGTAAAACCACGATATGATTATCACAGACGCCGTTGTGGAGGGACCCGCCATGGTGGTCTAGTGGTTATGGCACTCGGCTGCTGACCCGAAGGTCGCGGGATGGAATCCCGGCCGCGGCGCCTGCATTTTCGATGGAGTCGAAAATGCTCGAGGTCTGTGTACTTAGATTTACGTGCGCGCTAAAGAACCCTAGGTGGTCGAAATTTCAGAAGCCTTCCACTACGGCGTGTCATAATCATATCGTGGTTTCGGGACGTTAAACCCCAATAATTATTATTATTATTGTGGAGGGCTCCGAAAATTTTGACCATGTGGCATTCTTTGACATGCACCTAAATCTGAGTACAGTTGGCCTCCATCAAAAAATGACCCCACCTCCCCGAAGGGAATCGTGAGGAAATGCGAATGCATTTCGCGCGCGCTTCACTCCATTTATATATGGTGGTTGTGGTTCGAAGAAGGAAAAGGCGCCTAATTTCTGCAGCCCGGTCGGGAGCACGGCGCAGCGCCTGTTTTATTTTTTTTTATTGCGGTAGCTCCGCTGAGCTCCCGCTATGCGAGCGCCCTCACGCGCCAGAGCGCGCTCCTCCTCTCCACTTTGCTAGGGGCGAGGATAAGCGCGCGCGCCCGCAGCTTTTGCTATGGGAGAGAGAGTGAGAGCGGAGAGATAACACCTGCCGGCGCGCGGACACCTCCTCAACCTATCCTCCTCACCGCGGACAACGCCGGCCAACGCCGTACAACGCCGGACAACGCCGCCTGACATAGCCCGACTAAGAAATGCATTCGCATTTAAAATGGGACAATCTGTCGAGGTCGTCATCTCACCGGGAATCTTGCGTGCAAGAAAAGGTACCCAATTCCATACATCATACCACACCGGCGCCGAAGACGCCGACAAAGAGCGCGGGAAGAGGAGATGGCGGAGAAGTATGACGTCAATGGCAACAGCACAAGTGGTACACCGAATACGTCACCGACGCCGGTTGCAAGCGAAGGTCACATACTCTAGACCCACTCGCACTCTAGAGGGCTCTACCACTCTCGAGGACGGTCACGCTCGAAAACATAGAGTTAATATAACAGACTCTAGAGGAAAATCTGGGCCGCTAAAGCTATAACCACGCGAGCAGCGACATCTTGGAACGTTGTCACTGTTGCCATTACAGTAATTTACAGAAGTGCTAAATATGGCTTTTGAAAACACTCAAATTCTCGCAATAAAAATAGTAAACAAGCGTGTTTACGTATTATAAACGAACGGAAATCGCTTGATGTTCATATCGACTACTTTTAGGAAAGATACAACAGCCATTTATGCAATTTACTGCAAGCGGAAAGGAGCATTTGCAGGTTTGTTTACTAGATGGTGCCACCATCCTTGTATCGTGTCAACATTTCTGAGCGTTGCCGCGCAGCGTGCGGCAGATTGCGCCGGCTTGCTTGCGCGTCGGGTGAGAGGTATACAGTGTCTCCTCGTACGTGTTTTTTGTTGCCACGAGCTAAAAACTCGACCTAATGGGACAGTCTCTTACTGCCATGCAATAGAGAGCCATGAAACAAGAAAAAATGCCAGGGGTTATTTTTACATGCAGTGGCGAGTGCGAGTGAACGTCACCCGAAAGCCGAGTACCGTTCCATCATGGCGGCTCCCGAGCGGTTATAGTTTTTATTGCATGGGCCCTATGGGGAGCTTTTCCTCTAGAGTCAGTATATTAAATCTATGCTCGAAAGGCTCAGGATCATCGCAGCAAGGCGACAACTAAGACGCCTCCCAGTGGAGATCCCGCTCTCGATCCCGTCACCACTCCGTACAGGGTACCACGTGAGCTGACAAGATCAAGGGGGGCATCGCAAGATCATCTTCCACGGGTCCGGAAAGCAAGAAGAAAGATAAGAAGTGAGGCAGAAAATAGACAACTTCGACGTGAGCTCGCGGAACTTAAAGAAGCACTCAATAGCATTACAGGGCAAATCTCAAGCCGTGATGAGAAAAACTCAAAACATCTTACCTCGCTCGCGGGAAAACTGAAACGCAATGCACCAAGCCCAGAGCCGATACGCGAATCGGAGGAGCAGGACGAGATGACGGAGGTTAGCCAAACCCGCTTTACTGCCTCGGCTCCTCCCACCGAGGAGAAGAGTAAGACTAAATTAATGGGCATAGAGAGGACTCAGAATACGATTTAGGAAGAAAAGATGGAAATGTTCTCCCCTTTGCAGAACGGGATATCACTCTTGGAAAAGCCGAAGGCTAAATCGAAAAGTGGACGAATGACTCAGTCGGAACAGCCCCCAGCCAATCCAAACTCCCATGCTGGTACCAAAGGGCTGAAAGATTTTACGCAGAAGGCAAAATGGCAAACTTACAATATTGCAACCTTAGAATTTGGCAGTGGAACTGCACTAGTTTCCAGAGGCGCAAGTGGGAACTTGGGGACGAAAACGTCTTTACCCAGTTGTCACGCTATTTCACACAAGAGCAAAAGTGGGAGAGGTACAGCTACCCTGATAACAAATAAAAACATATGTTTTATTGAACATGATGTACAGCTGATCGAGATCATACCCGGTCTGACGAGCAAATACAACTTTTTTCATACTCAGTGTATACAGCGCCCCTGTCGACAGACGGCGGCAATTTCATCTCCTATTCAATACAGTAATATTATTGGCCAACAACATGTCTTTGTTGGTGACAGGTGATTTCAACGTCCCCAATACGGATTTGAGTACGGATATAACACCAAGAAAGGCAGAAACCTAGCTAACTGCGCGACCGAGTGTGATTTGATCCTCATCACGGATCCCAGGTTCCCTCCAAGAAGGAGAAACTCGGTCAGCCGCGACACCACACCTGACCTCGCGTTCCTACGTGTCACTGAGGGCATGTGGGACAACCTTGAGGAAGATTTAGGCAGCGACCATTTTATCATAGAGATTACTATTCAGGTTAACCCTTTGTGCGGCAGTGGGACACATACGTCCCACTTTTCCGTCTACAGAAAAAAATTTCTCCCGCATCACCCGTTGCAATTAGCGCAACATTAAGTCACTCATATCTTACCTAAGTCATCGTAATCTCGAAAAAAATTCTTTTACCACGCTTTCGAAGGGCGGATGTAGTGTTACAATAGCGTTGAATTTCGGTGAATTTTTTATGATCGCTTCTGAATTTTCCTCTTTTTCAGATACATAGAACCTACCAATCAAAATGCTGGATACTATCCTCCTTTTCTGGTTTTTGAGAGAGACGATCTTAGCTTCCAGTCATCACGTGTTTTTGTAAATTTGCGAAATAACTTGACCAATAATTGCATCGGAACAATTCCCTTCAAAATTATCCCGCTAATCGCGCAGCGCAATTGCGGATATTAATGCGTGGAAATATTTTTCTCGATATTATATACCTCTTGAAATGTAGCCACAAGTTCAGGGACAACATCTGTACTCGAAAATTTCAACATAAAAAGCTAGGACAACCAAATGGACAAAAAAAAGTGGTCGATGCATGCGGTGAAGTAAGCTTTACAGGGATATACCACAGCGCTTTGAAGGCTCAAGAGACGCAACTGCAGGCGGCGTTCTCCTGCTCAAATGAGGTCCGCACAACTTTTCTCTTCACAACTTTAGAAGTGATACTCTGTGCCACTTGCTTCGGCCGTTTCATCCCAAAATTCCCGTTGATGCAATCGCGAGATGGTGCCTTCATGAGGCAGTGGGACAGTGTTCTCCCACTTTTTTAAAACACTCTCATGAGTCAGTGGGACATATATGTCCCACTTTTTTTCAGTAAACTACTGGCTTGATTTTGATGAAATTTGTTTCATACTATTTCCTTCCAGTTTATATGAATAAACCACAGCCGGCTTTTATATTACCATGTCAAAAATATAGCACGACCGACAAAGGGTTAAACCCAAAACACCAATTAAGTATGAATATGTCGACTGGGATCTTTTTAGAAAGATCAGAGGCGCGACAGCTCCCCCAGACACGAAAGCTATTCTGATGTAATCAACAACTTACACAAAGAGTGAGAAGTGCTAGAAAGAGAATAACGACGCAGATTGAGGTTCCTGAAATGGACTTGAAACTAGCGCACCTGTTAGACGTCAAGCATGCCCTAAAAATATATGGAAAACGCAAAAATTAAACCGTACACTCAGGCTAAGTTAGCCTCGTTTAATAAGGCAATTGAATTGAGATCTACTCCAAACAACTTGCTGTTCAGCAGAAGAATCACAAATGTAACGAAACGGATGAGGAGGCACTAAGTGGTACCTACTCAAAAGCTGCCTCAACGATAAACATTCGAGGAGCACGATGAATTTGGCTACAGACAGGCTCATCAAGAAACAGGTTGCTCTCGGCCTCATGGAGACGCAGATCGCTAAAAAACTGGCTTGCACCTATAAACCCCTTAAAGACGGTATTCTAATAAATCTGATAGTTGGGCGAGTTGGTATGAATTCATCTTTAAAAATCTTTGTAGCGCGCACAAAAGACGGGAACACAAAGAAAGAAGGTGGGTGATCTCTGACAACCTGGGAATAGATAATGCCGAAGCGGCTGTACAATATTTGACAGAAGACAACCCAAAGAGATCTGGGGCCTTCAGTATTGATGTACAATATTGATGTAATTACTCGATAATGCACCCAGAGTTGCTAAAAAGCGTAAAACTGCGACTTTGTGAAGAGAATGAGGAAATTAAGTTGTGAAACGAATCCGCACTTTCGGTGGAACGTTTTATGGAAAAACTGCTATGTTATCGGACTTCTACTTTTGTCGGGTGGAATGGCGAAATATATGCGCAAAAATCTGCCATATGTATAGGCTCGCCCTGACAGCAGTTTGCGGAAAAAGCTGCACCCTTTCCACTTGAATTTTCGCAGCACCAACCGCAGAATTAGTGTTTTAGGCTATTCGCAACGCGCCCGCCAGCTCCCGCTCATGTTGCAGAATTTAGCACTTTATTTCCTTTCCCATCTGCAGAGTAGCCGAATTGGGGGCTGCTCTTATCAACCTTCCTGTCTTTCCTTGGGATTTCTCTGTTTTGTTTTGCCGCCTAGTAATAGCACCGAGAGCTACTCACATATAAGTAGGCGTAAGGCGCTTCCTACCTCAGATTTCATCATTCTCTCAACTGGAAACACTCTCCAATGGAATTCGCTTTCTGTACACAGGTCGCCATCGAAGAGACACACCTTCACCCTTGGTTTTCACCGCTCTTATCAAGGCTCCCAGAAAACATGTCGACACGGTAGAAAGGTGGCCTACCTAGCAACAAGTCTGTAAGCAGTGCAAACTCTGATGTCATCAATGGGTTTAATGAAGTGTAGAGTACTCCAGTAGAGGATTTAGGAGAATCCAAAGACAGCGTATGGATCAATCTCTGCAGACATGGCGACAGGTGACTACAAACGCACCGCCCTTTTGCAAGCTCCGGGAAGTGCTACGGTTTCTTCACAAGTAGAGACTCTGGTCTGACGATTTATCTGCGTGCCTGGATTAGCCAGAAAAGCTATCACGTAGTCATGGCAACTATTCGACGGTTGATTTTAATCCTTCCATAACACTGCCTATTTTATCGCCAAGCAAGGCTTACCGGCCGAGGTCTCACCGGACGGCACCGAAGAAAACGGGCAGGAAATACGTTGTTTATGTTCGCGCTAGTCGCGAAGGAACAGTGCTAGCTGGGCTTAGACAAATGCTTTGTGCACACAATTTATGCACACTTTAATGGGAACAACATTATTTCCTTAGTGTAGCTCGCCCATACGAAACCGCAACTCAAGCTAACACTTCCTATTGAACAGTTTTGGTAGAGGACCGAAGTTCCCATTGTATCGCGGTAATGTATCACTTAACAGCACCGAGGAGGCGCTCTGGTGAGATACGTGTCGCGGATCTCTGGCTCTCATCTAACAAAGATTCGTGAAGCATGAAGCCAGGGATCGAGCCGCATTCGAGCCCGACCTGCACGACAGATGCCACCTGCGGTGAGGGATATTCACTGCTGGCACCTGCCGCCTGGCTGTCTGTTCTTTGCTCTCTGCCATGGCTGTGGAATTAGCACATTTGTTTCAGCACACCACCTTTTCTCCTTCCCAAGTACAGGGTAGCAAACCGGAGTCCTCCTCTGGTTAAGCTCCCTGTCTTTCCTTTATCTTTCTCTCTCTATATAAGGCGCAATAACGCTATCGTGTTCCACTCTTAAAGGGACCCTAATACGGTTTAGACGATTTTGTATGAACGCATTGAGCCGGTAAATCAAGTCTTAACGATCACCTGTAAACCGATGTAAGCTTTCTGTGGCATATGTGTAGTCCTTTAAACATGCGAATAACTACACATCGCAGCGAGTTTTCAACTTCTCGCTGGCATTATATTCAGCAATGTTCCATAATATGTAGCACTAAACAGCGATCTTTCTTTTTTTCTTTTATTTCTTTATTCAGTACTGCAACATTTATACAGGTCCAAGCAGGATAAACCGGCAAGAAGAAGAAACAAATAAACAAAGCAAATGTAAACAAACTTATAACAGTTTCAAACCACCACATTTTGGCGGAAGGCAACGTAATTCTTCTAGTCTGTTACAGTGTGAGGCCTCAAGACATTGTTTAAATCCGCTCGCGTAAATTATGGTGTCATTGAATTAGGATGATGGTGGCTTAGTAAGCCTTGATGTTGAAGATGAAAGATGCGGTGAAGAGTTCATGGATACTTTCCGATTTTAAAGCCTGTAAAGAAATTGCAAACGTGACGTTTTCCTTCTTAGTTCAAGACATGGAATGTCATTAACCTGCATTATTCCAATGGGTGAGTCATACGGAGAAAATATTGAATAAAGAAGCCTCACAGATGTTCTCTGCACATTCCCGAGATGCATATTCTCGAGCTGCCTATTCAAATATTGGTCTTATCAGTGTATTTAAGCAAGTAATTTTACACCTGCTATTCAGTTTTTGAGCTTATGTCTTAAATACAAATGTTAACGCTATTGGAATGGCGCTATAAGGTATTAGGAAGTGTAACATCTAAGTACTTGTATTTGGCCTCTCATGCAGTCGTAACGAACATAGCCCGTATGCAAATGAAAGGAGAGCAATCTGATTGGATAAGTGCAGGCTATGTCACTGAACGTCCGGTGCAAAGCGAGTGTCATCTGCCTGTGCGACAACGTGCTCCAGGTTGACGTTGGCTCCACGACATTTTTTCATCTCGATGTTTTTTTCTCGGATACTATGATTTGCCCATGCCTGTGTTGTTTGCCTGCCTGTGTTCTTTGCCTGCCAGAAATCTAGCGATAGGTGACCTGTAAAGCTGCGACGTCGTGTAAGGCATGCAAGGCAACTGGCGAGCGGAGTTGTTTCATCCTTCTCGCTGTAGTGAGCGCCGGGCACTCACGATCCGGTCGACGCCAGGACCAACGCGTCCGCGCCCATAACTTCGCCCATAAAGGCATGACCACTTTGTGCAAGTTTGCGCATACCGGTGATTGTTCTCAATTGACTTTTAGATGCGAAGTATCTTATGGCGAAGCTTAATCCGGTGGTGGTGGTGGTGGTGTGCCGCGCGGCCTCCCTTACTGCGCATGCGCAAAACATTTAAAAAAAATAAAAAAAACCTTCTTTCCCCCCTCTCTCCTCTAGGCATCCCTCCCGGCGGCAACCACACCCTCACTGCGCATGAGCCTCCCCTCCTCTCTCTCCCTCCTACGCTTCCCCCCTCTCTCCATCCCTGCCAGCGGCGCCCACACTCCCACTGCGCATGCGCGTCCCCCCCTCTCTCTCCTCTCCTACGCTCCCCCTCTCTCCTCTTGGCGTCCCTGCCCGCGGCGTCCACACTCCCCACTGCGCATGCGCCTCCTCCTCTCTCTCCTTTCCTACGCTCCCCCCCCTCTCTCGCTTCGCGACGCCGACGCAGGCAGCGTCTCCTAGCGAGTTTCTTGATTGAAAAAACCGACTGCTCGCGCTGCACAACCGTTCACTGGCCACCCCGTATATATGGCAATGGATCTTGACCCTGCAAGGTGGTGCCGGTGGGGGAGATTTCTCCTGTGCGTTGTTGAACAATAAAAATTCGCAGCGTGCGCGTTAACTAAAAGCGGACTGCGGGTGTTTGTGTCCAGTCAGAGTCTTCTGTCTCTCATTGTCCATTAGCAGCGATTGGCATGTTCCAGTAGGAAACACCGCTCCATCACTGCGTGCTTTGCGCCTCCCCAGTTTTCTCTCCTGCGCAACGCTGCGATGAGCGCCAGCGTCAACGCCGCCGCCAGTGTAAGCGTTAGCGCCCGCTGCTTCACATCTACACATGGTTCCCTTTAGCGGGAGATGTTGTTATTTTTTTTCTTGAGCACATGCTTGGGCGTTTGCCGATTGTCAGCCTACGAGAGGATAAAGTAAGAAGAGCTGGCAGTGTTGTGGTACCTGGTGAAGCAAATCTGAAACACTACGAGCGCTTCATCGCCGCTGCACAACGGCTCGCTAGGAAACATTCAACGAGTTAAGGAGGCAAGACACTCATGCGAAAAAACCATAAACATATTATAGACCGTAGCTGTCTTGATACAAATGACGCTGCTTAGTTTATGGTGCCAATGATTTCATGGTGCTGTTGTCTAAACGTTGAAAACTTTCAAGCACTGTTTCAAGGTTCCTTGAAAGACGAAGCTTAAGAGTCGTACAACTTATATCATTTCTGCGCGTGGCAGTTAAGAAATTTGTGCATATTGCGATGTTCTTAAAATTATGTACCATTGTTGTCATTACTGAGGTTGTGCTTTCTACACGCTGAGGGATTAAGACCACGTGACTGTTATCATTTATAAACTCTTTGTTCTTTTGTAGTAACGTGCATACTTGTATAGGTTACAGAATATGCGAAACCGATTACAATTCCAATTATTTCCTTTAAAATGTATTTGATAATAGTGGTCAATCACAGCCCCAGAAAGCAACAGAGCAATTATAGAAATGTGAACGACAACTCTAGCTCTACCTTCTTTCAAAATTTACTTGCCTTAATACAATAACACAAGTTTACTCAGACTACAATGAACAACTGCGGCTTTACAAGGTGGAGAAGTGGATCGGGGCTTTCGTGAAGGCTTAATAGGCTTACTGTGGCTTCTGTGAAATAGTGTTACATATTGTCAGCTTTTAACAGGAGTTGTTTTTCAAAGTGGTCTTCGCTGATTCTTCCACGTTTCCTCCTTAAGAGCTCAGCTGCTCCACTGAACATTCTAAATGCAGGCGCTGGAGGGAAGGGCGGCAGGATAACGTAGGGACACCCTGCGCACCAGCTCGTAGTTGCGCTGTGCTTCGATGCTAATGTCCATGTCCTCTATTAAGCGTAGCGCTTAGCTGCTGCTGGCACTCGGGTAAGCCGTTGCAGGTAAGGCCACGGAAAGTGTAACACATGGGCTCTGTTAGGAACTCCCGGCCCTGTTAGACTGTTCTATAACTGTTCCTAGAAAGCGGTCGTATATTTTAGATGTGAAGCATCTTATGGCGAAGCTTAAGCCGTGTTCAGACTACGTGCGCAAGGTACGCATCCTCGGTAAGGATCGTAAGCGTAAGCGCAAGCAACAACGTAATGAGCATGTTCAGACATTGTTGGATTTAGCGTAAAGTACGTAACGTAAGGGACGTAAATGTTGCCGGGCCCGCGACGTTTACGACAACTACAGATGCGACCGTTACGTACGACCAATGGGCAAAGCAGTTTCGGTTTTCACTTTCCGTTCGCGGGGCTTCTGGCCTCCCCCGATTCCGCGTCTTCATGCGCGTCTTGAAAGCCGTGCAGTAGCGTGTCTGTGCAGTCGGTTTGCCGGACTAAAAGCGCAGACGCGATTTAATGTGAGCGCACGTAGCGTCTTCCCTTTAGCCCAACCAGGCCAGCCATGGCCAAACACGCGAACCTTGCTAGGCTGAAATTGTAGCGAGGACGCAACGCACATTCAGAGTGGTGATTGGCGCGTCGTAAAAAATGTATCGTACCGAAAAGATCAATGTGAACATACGTGGTCGCTAGCTACGCAAACTGACGATACAGCCGTTACGCGATACGATATTTATGAAAGATGCGACTGCAGTCTGAACGCGTCTTTAATCCTGGTGGTGGTGGTGGTGTACCACGTGACCACCCTTACTGCGCATGCGCAAACCCTTTAAAAAAATAAAAAATAAAAACCTCCTCTCCCCCTCTCTCTCTCCTTTAGGCATCCTTCCCCGCGGCAACCACACCCCTCACTGCGCATGCGCCTCCCCTCCTCTCTCCCCTCTCCTACGCTCCCCCCTCTCTCGCCTCGCGACGCGGACGCAGGCAGCGTCTGCTAGCGAGTTTCTTGGTTGAAAAAACCGACTGCTCGCGCTACACAACCGTTCACTGGTTACCCCGTATATATGGCACTGGATCTTGACCTGCAATTTGGTGCCGGTGGGAGATTTCTCCTGTGCGGTGTTGAACAATAAAAATTCGCAGCGTGTGCGTTAACTAAAAGCGGACTGCGGGTCTCTGTGTGCAGTC
Source organism: Rhipicephalus appendiculatus (assembly GCA_030522465.1). Lineage (NCBI taxonomy): Eukaryota > Metazoa > Arthropoda > Arachnida > Ixodida > Ixodidae > Rhipicephalus > Rhipicephalus appendiculatus. The sequence goes on along the minus strand of JALIZH010014340.1, from coordinate 343 downwards.
GAGTCTCCTGTCTCTCATTGCCCATTAGCAGCGATTGGCATGTTCCAGTAGGAAACACCGCTCCATCACTGCGTGCTTTGCGCCTCCCCAGTTTTCTCTCCTGCGCAACGCTGCGATGAGCGCCAGCGTCAACGCCGCCGCCAGTGTAAGCGTTAGCACCGGCTGCTTCACATCTACACATGGTTCCCTTTTTCTGCATGAGAGCTGCCCTAGAAATCTAGTTGCAACTTGATTTTGGGGAAAAAATGTAAATGATTACCTGTAAGCAATTACAAGAAAATATAAATGAAGTATTGACAATGTTACAGTTTCGGAACAGTAGTCGGTTATAATACAAAATTAG
>JALIZH010014339.1:0-68066 GCA_030522465.1 Rhipicephalus appendiculatus | reverse complement strand
CTTTCGAACTGCTAAATTATGTGGAAGCGGTTGTTTTAATAATCTGAACCTGTCCTTCATTCACTAACGTAAATGCAACAGTAGCGTAGCCAGAAACATTTTTTTCTGGGAGGGGGTGGGGGGTTCAATCATACTTTGTTCGTGCGTTTGTATGTGTGCGTATATATATATACACATATAAAACTGGAGGTAAGTTCCGAAAAGCTTAGGGTTAGACCACTTCGACCCCCCACCCCTGACTACGCCAGCGAAATGCAATAACCCTCCATTTGTTAAGCCGGAGGGTAGTCTTTCATGTAGCAAAGCAGACAAGCCGATACAATACATGGCGTAAAGTCCTTCCGGATTAGTGACAACGCAACGCCTCTTTTTTCTTTCAACTGGGCTCTCGCTACTGACGCAAGTGACAGCGCGTCCTCCTTAAAAGCCAACCGCCAAATCAGCTTTCGTGGCGGCATCTGCGTGAAATTGCCACTTTTATTTCTCGTTGGCACATTCGCCCAGTGTCGGTTGGGACATAGCCACCTATTGTCACTCGTTGTCCAGAGTCTGGCATTGAAATGTGCGTGGCATTTTGTGCTGCCAGGAGTGTCATGCTATCGCGTCCACCAAATGCACGCCAGTTTTAATGTTACCACAAGAGACCACCGGTATACTGATCGTGGTCAATAACTGTTTTGTGCCAGGAGCACTGGTTGCGCGAACATTTTTTCAGCGTGCTCGAATATTCGGTTACGCCTGCCTCGGTGGCATACAGTGGTTAGGGTGCTCGTCTGATGACACTAAAGTCGCGGGTTCGATTCAGGCCGCGGCGGTCACATTACGATTTCGGCGAAATGCTCGGGGCCCGTGTGCTGCGAGATGTGCGTGCACGTTAAAGAAGGCCTCAAGGTCCAAATTTGCGGAGCCTTCTATAACGGCGTGCCTCATAATCGCATCGTGGATGTGACATGTAAAACCCCAGATATTTTATTTTTCGCTTACGGTCACAGTCGCGATAATCTGTGAGCCGCTGGTAGAGGCGGTAACCGTACAAGCCTGTTAGTACGTACAATGTTCAGCTGAGTAGTATTGATGTCCCGTCACTTTAAGTACAGCGTTACGTCATGTATGGCCGCAAGCTTCATTTATTGGCCGAATGACGTGACGGAATGCTGTTATTCACTGCGATGTCAGTGGCCTTTTACGCATATTATCTTTGAAAATAAATGTCATTGCATTATTATAATTATGTTCAAATTATTCTCATAGCACTGAATGAATAAATAAACTTTATTTAAAGTACGGCAGGTTCCTTCGGGCGAGGCGGGGGGGGGGGGGGGGGAGAGCGGATTGGCCCCTGTCCCTTCCAACCCTCCGTCGATGATGATGGCGGTGTCTCAGGCGACAGCTCGAAGTCCTTGGACCCGGGCGGCATCTTCGGCTTGCGGACGCCCCAAAGCTGATCGGAAAGCTTTTCGCTGGTGAGTGAAGTCTCCCAGCGGCAGCGACGCCGACGCAGCCGATCCGCAGTAGTGACCGCAGCCGCGGCGGCGGCCGGCCCCTGCCCTCGCGCGGTGGTAGCAGCAAAGATTGGTCTCGGAATTTGTCCCTGCCTAACATGCGTCGCGTAGTGCGCGGCGGCAGCGAAATTAACTCTCCCGGCACATTCCCAAAGCTTGTGCCGCAGTGTGGCTCTTTTTCCCCGCGCGCTTTACACGCGTCCGTCGTATATAGGCTCGGATAACAGAGGCGTAGGATCGCCAGGCTGGGGTAAGTGTGTTTGTAGTAAACTTCAAGTTACGGCCTCTCTTTTGCTTGAATTTTTCAGATAATGAAACCGTAGTTGTATTACCAGCTGTCATTTGCTTGATGATATTTACATTAACGTATTTTTAGGGGCGAAGCACCTTAGGTCCTAGCCTTGTCGTTGTCCGCGTCCGTCACGGGGAGATTCGTGGATGTGAGACACAAAAAAAGGTTTAACAATAGACTAATATTAATCATAATTGTGACTGAACAATATAAAGCACACCTACAAGCACAAACCCTTTGTACTACTGGGCGACTTAACGTACACGTTAGGGACCTCCGGACCTAGCTTTGGCATCGAAGCTCAGTGTCCGCTGTCATGGTGGTTAGAAAACCATTGCTCTAGTCGAAACATGTGTGGATGTGAATGAAAAAAGGCTGACAATAGACGAACAATAATTATAATTGTCAAGAAACAATTTGAAACACCTACAAGCACAAAGCGTTTATACTAACGCTTTCAATTGGGCCAGTTGGTGCAATCTTGTAACTTGATTCATGGCTGCGCTAAAAACACGGACAACAGAGGAGACATACGCGCCCATCGTGTGTATGTCTCCTCTGTTGTCCGTGTTTTTGCTTGTGTCCGTTTATACTTTTACTCGGCGACTTCAACGTAGACATTATGGACCTTAGGATCGAGCTTTATCGTCGACTCTTAATGTCACTTTGTCACTTATTTACATTATATGGAGCAACGCTCGGGTGACATATCTGAGACACAAAAAAAAGTAACAAAACGCTCATATCATTCGTAATTGTGACAGAATATAAAACACCTACATGCACAAAACCTTTATACTAGTCGGCGACTTCAACGTAGACATTATGGACCTTAGGACCTAGCTTCGCCCACTCGTCATCATTCACTTCGTGTAGACGCACGGATTTTTAATTCGTGCAGTGACAGTGTACTGAAAAATTAATGTGGGATGACAGCCCGAAGGAATAGTCGACGTAGAAAAAAGGAGCTTTGGAAAGCATTAGCGTCTCTTTCTGCCCAGACGACCCGAAAAAAGCAAAAAGAAAGCTCATGAAGTTCTCGTGTTCATGCAGGATGAACAATAATAATCGTGATGCGAGCAGCATTTAGTGCAGGAGGTATTTTTTGCTATTGGAGTGTCGTGGATGTCCAATGAATGTCATGAGCTACCGTAAGCCGTATCGTGGCCAATAGAATTATTACAAAAATAACAGCAGCAATGTAGGCTCGGTCCCTACCGCGGACAAGTTGTCTTTTCGTCCACTTTACATTTTTTGCATTTATGTCATAATTACCACTCTACACTTAAGACTGTAAATGTCCCATATCTGTCCGCCTCGGTGGATCAGTGGCTAAGGTGCTCGGCTGCTGACCCGAAGGTCACGGGTTCGATCCCGGCCGCGGCGGTCGCATTTCGGTGGAGGCGAAATGGTAGAGGCCCGTGTACTGTGCGATGTCAGTGCACGTTAAAGAACACCAGATGGTCCAAATTTCCGGAGCCCTCCACTACGGCGTCTCTCATAATCATATCGTGGTTTTGGGACGTTAAACCCCAGATATTATTATTATTATGTCCCATATCTTCCTTGGCCTTAGTGTCTGTTAGTTTAGTTAGCTTCCATGAAACCATCATTTTGATTGAAATCCTGTGCATGAAAAATGGAGGCGAAAAGCTAGAGGCCCGTGCGCTGTGCGATCTCAGTTTATGTCATAGAACAGCAGATGGTCAAAATTTCTGGAGCCCTCCATTACGGTGCCTCTCATAATCATATTGTGGCTTTCGGACGTAAAACACCAGATATTGCAATTAACTTCATGATTTGTATCATTGGATTACTAAATCATCACCGCATTAAGGCTTCAGCTTCAATGAAATAAAATTTCGTAGAAGAGGAATTTATTTCTCACAGGACTTTTAACTCGCAGTATGAGGCACATCAGTGCAGATCGGTGCTGTGGAAGATAAACACCGCATTCGCGCAAACGTTTCTGTCAGCAGTAAACTATCTTGCGTACAAATTTGCTTCGGTAATAGTTCAAGATGTCTCGGACGCACGGAGCCCCGCATTGGTGTCGTTTTCAGACCATAGGGCAACATGGGCTGCTTGCGGGCTACTGGACGATGAGTTGAAGACCATGTAGAAGTAAACAAGCACTGTCATGAAGCAAGCCGCCAGGAGAGAGTAGAACGTGAACGTTTGCACAGACGGGTTGATGAAGGAATCTTGGCCCCCTTGCGAAGATTTTCCTGGGCTTTCATCGGGTGTCCAGTACTGCCCTGCGCGAAAGTCATGCATTCCAATACATATGTATAAATTCGTCGATCTGCAAAACCAGCAGCTTAGAGGGACCCTGCAACACTTTTTCAAGTAGCCATGAAATGGATTCACTAAAAGAGCTTATTGCCTCACGAATTCACCCCCGCAAAAATTTTTAGAATCCGTGCAGTACGAGCCGAGTTAAAGATAGGTTGCACGCTGCAATTGCATTCTCTCTTCTCTCGTCCCGACGAAAGCGCTGGAAGCTAAGCAGGAGGGTAGCACGGGCAAAGAAAAGCGTCACGCGCGCCTCGTGACCTTGTGCACTTTTTCTTTTTTTTTTCGAATACACGGCTTGTGAGTGCGATTGCGCGAGAACGCGTGGACAAGCCGCGGCCTCCCGCGGCGGCCCCAGTAACGAGCGAGCGCGCCATGATTAAATCAGCCAATGGCTGATACAATGGCTGTGACGAGTAATTTTTGAGCTTGTAGCATCATTTGTCAAGAGAAGAGAAAGCGATTTTTAGCTGATTTTGAGAATTTATTGTGAATTTCAGGCCGCGCGCTGCGCTGTAATATTTGACTCGCTTATTCTCGGGAGCCTCGACTACCGATCGGCAGCGTTTTCTGGCCATGCTCAAAAAGTGTTGCAGGGCCCCTTTAAGATATGGGCATGCAAACATTTGCAGATGCATTACATTGCTTAAATTTGACAACTTCCTTAGCAGTGACGGGGATCGGTGGTCCAGCTTTTTCAGGCATTACTAGCGCTTTCTTCAATGTTATTTTTTTTATTTTTATTTTCGTTGTTTTATCCAGTGGTAGTACGCATACTAACTTCAGCTCCCCTACGGCTTCAATCTGTTTAGTACAACTATGAACGACGATGTGTCAGTGAACCCTACGGTGACCACTCGAGAATGGTTAAAGTAGCTTCCTCCAGTTTTTGTTGCCTTTGACAGCTTATCTAACGGATTATCTAACGAGTTAAAAGTTTGACAGAAGGATACCTTTTTACTTTTTTGATTGAAGAGGACGAAGTTGAGTACGCTTGAGCTTCGCCTCAAGAGTAGAACGCGATAGAGTAATCAGCGATAGAGTAACATCGTCTTATCAAGTGGTAGCCTCAATTCCCCTCTCAGTGGACACCTCAACCATTCCACAAGGAAAGGAACACCCTTGTGAACAGCATTGGCCCCTTTACCTCTATTCTAGAATGCATACTGCAAGTACAGCTGCAAAGCGCCCACTACGTCTTAATTCTTTTGCGAATCAGCGAAGTACCCACTACCCGTCCGTAAGGCATGACGCGAACCTGCGCAGCTGCTTACTTTCTTGATACTTTTGCTCGTGGTGATGATTAAATACGTCTTAGCGCTTTGTAATTGGTGGGACTATAAACCCCTCACTGGTCGTGCGATTGACATGTTCTTCACGCCTGGCGCGATTCCACAAATCTGCCGCACCACCTAACATGCGTTAAGGAGACTTTTTTTTTTTTTGGGGGGGGGGAGGGCGTGGGGAAGCAGCTCTAAGTAATAACGATACTGTAACTTTTTACTTTATTTATTTATTTGCATCCATCGCGACTTTTCGCTCACGCACAACGCTGATTCAAGTTTTTCTCTCAACCCAACGACGCCGATGCCGACACCGGAAATTCTGGGAAAAGAGCTGTTTATTTCTGTCACGTTAAAGACATCTTTCAATAATGAAATGTTTTTTCCATCGGTAGACTGTACCTTTAAAAAAAATCTATAAAGTAACATATCTTTATGGCAACACACCTTTTAATATATGTTGAGAATCTGCGTAATGTATTTCAGTCTAGTAATGTATTTCACCTATCTTCCAATACGCTGATAACTGCGCAATATATGGTGGTTCTTGTGATTTCATTGGTACTTTTTACATGAAACGCCCTGAATACACCTGGAATACACACTGCAACAGTTTGATTAAACTTCACTGTCGTACACCAGAAGCTTACAACCTCGAGACATACGAACTTTTGTCACCACCAGCAACTGCCGCGTTATATATGCCATTGCAAGGTATTAAAATGTCCTTAAAACCTACGTATATTGCGGAACCTATTGGAACTTCAGAAAAAAGTTTTTAGTGGTTGCCCGCACTGTGAAACATTGTACTGGCGAACAAACAAAGAGGATAGCAAGACACACGACACCAGTTCTGGCGCTGTGTGCCTCTTCCCCATCCTGTCAATGTCTTTGATCACCTGTACAATGTTTCGCAGTATCCATCAGAGCCAACAAAACCAGCTGTCAACGCCTTTACTATAAACAACCCTGATTCAGTTTTCATGTCTGCTGGATGGGATATTTTGTCTCGCCAGTTTACTGTTCTGTTACGATAGTGCAAGCAACCGCCGTCGATATATGTTCGTACAGATGTCCCACACTCCTAGTCGGTATGGTCAGAGTTAAGAAAATATTGAAAGGCAAATTTAACTTTGAGCCGTGTAACTCCATCCTATGCATTCCAAACTCACACACACAGTCATTACCTTTGCTTTGGGTGCTGACCTGCCGTGTGATCGTCTCTCTGGCGGTAACATAGTCACTGGAGAGGCCGGCATCCCCTGAGGCCGCAGCAGGTTGTCTTGAGCTTCGCTTGTCGCTTTCCACGCCGTTCACCACGTTGGCCGACATGAAAAGCGGCGCTCTTCTTTCAGAATGCAGCTGCTGAGTGCCTCGGAACCCTTGTCCGAGAACTCGAGGGAGGCGATCATTCCTGTTTCGTCGCACGGCTTCAAGGTACGCCCTTTTCCACAACCTATTCTCGGAGTCTGACACAGTGTCTTCCGTACTGGTCGTTGTCGAGGTTTTGATGTCGGAACAGTGGCAGGTAGACACGAATGTAGACATGGCTCCTCTTCTCTTCTTCCTTCCGAACACTGAGGTTCACCCACTGCGGGACCAACAGCCAAGAAGAAGAAGAAAAGCTTTTATTGAAATCATAAGGGAATGCTATAAGGGTCTTATCGTGGTTTAGTGTCCGTGGTTGAGTGTCCGTGGTTGAATGCTGTAAGGGTCTCTCGTGGTTCAGTGTCCGCCTCGGCTGCGGGGGGTCGTGGGTTCAAATCCACGTGCCGCCGGATGCCCACCGGTTTTTCAAAATGGGAACAGGCGTCCCTCGGCCTGACGCACGGCTACTTCCAGGGGTGAATCGGCTGGGAAGGGAGCCTGCGCCATTCAAATCCCGTCGAAACATGTGAGCACACACAAACCCCAAGGCCCTGAACAGCGACGAGGAGTTGTGGTAACACTCGCTCAGTGAATCAAGAAGCCATGATATGTGGAGAAGAAGGAAAAAAATAAGAATGCTGTAGGGGCCAACAGCATTCACTGGGTATTTGCCATGCTCAGAGGACAAGAACAACAAGGAAATGCTTGCCATGCCATGCCTCTAAGCCGCCTTCCCGGCTCTATTCGCGGCCCGAAGTTGGACCCCTAGTTGCAGTGGCGTAGGCAGAAATTTGTTTTAGAGGGTGCACGTCTTTGATCTGAAGAGGGGCAGGACCGGAAAGTGTGGCTGAGTGTCATTTCGTGCTCTGTATCCCAAGGCAAAAAGAAATTTCGGGTATAGGGCGGAAGAAGGCGCATGCCCCATGGGCCGCCACCTGGCTACGCCACTACCATGTTGTTGGACGAAATTATTTTTTGCCACTCCATAGGTGTAGTGAACATGATATTGTCAATACTGCTATTCTCTACATTAGGGCCTTAGCAGACAGGTAAATTGTAGCAATGTGAGCGTGCAGATGCTGACAAAATAGTTCGGAGCATTGGATTGGTGGCCGCTCGAAGGCAGAGTGCTCCGGCGAAAAAGCAGCGCGAGGGTCTGCGCATGCGTGATATCCCTAGCTACCTCGCCTCTCTCGCCAGAACATCTAAATAGGCGTTCCCTGCTCCACAGAATAGAGTTGGGTGCCTTTTATAGTTTAACAGGGTGGCTGTGCGAATGGGATCTCTAAAACGCTCGACGCGCGCTTGTGCACATGGTGGAATATGTGCGTGTGGGCAGGTATGTTAATCGGGATCAAAGCATTTGAAAGTGAAAGGCTTAACTGACTCATTAGTCGCCTAATGTGACCATCCGGCCACCCATCGTCAACACTTGGGGTAGCAAAACTCGGAAAGCGGCATACTGCATCTCTACCGTTCAATACATTACGCAAATGTTAATTAAGCACCAAGTAACTATAGGTAATACAATCAGAACTAACAGACAAAGATGCCAAGGAAAGTATAGGGGAAGCTATTAGAAGTAATTGTAATGTAATTGTGAAGAAAGGAAAGTGGACGAAAAGATAACTTGCCACCGGCAGGATCCGAACCTGCGACCTTCGAATAACGCGTCCGATGCTCTACCACTCAGCTACGGTGGCGGTCATCCCCCCGTCCACTTTATGGGGTATATATGTGTACTTAAACGTGGGAGCGTCAGTCAGCGCCGCCTGTTGCCATTACGGCGAGTGTGGAACACTCTTTTTTTGCCTGTAGGCGTCACGTAGTACGTGATCTTATTACGAGCGGGCAGCTGACTAATAATCCCTCGCATACCACCTGAAGGCATCAAGTCTGCCAGAACGAGACCCTCGTTATAAATGAAGGAAAGAATTGTAAACTTAAGGGCTCGTTTGCTTTGTTAAACACAGTATTAATCAGAACTAACAGACAAAGATGCCAAGGAAAGTATAGGGGAAGCTATTAGAAGTAATTGTAATGTAAATCTGAAGAAAGGAAAGTGGACGAAAAGATAACTTGCCACCGGCAGGATCCGAACCTGCGACCTTCGAATAACGCGTCCGATGCTCTACCACTCAGCTACGGTGGCGGTCATCCCCCCGTCCACTTTATAGGGTATATATGTGTACTTAAACGTGGGAGCGTCAGTCAGCGCCGCCTGTTGCCATTACGGCGAGTGTGGAACACTCTTTTTTTGCCTGTAGGCGTCACGTAGTACGTGATCTTATTACGAGCGGGCAGCTGACTAATAATCCCTCGCATACCACCTGAAGGCATCAAGTCTGCCAGAACGAGACCCTCGTTATAAATGAAGGAAAGAATTGTAAACTTAAGGGCTCGTTTGCTTTGTTAAACACAGTATTAATCAGAACTAACAGACAAAGATGCCAAGGAAAGTATAGGGGAAGCTATTAGAAGTAATTGTAATGTAAATCTGAAGAAAGGAAAGTGGACGAAAAGATAACTTGCCACCGGCAGGATCCGAACCTGCGACCTTCGAATAACGCGTCCGATGCTCTACCACTCAGCTACGGTGGCGGTCATCCCCCCGTCCACTTTATAGGGTATATATGTGTACTTAAACGTGGGAGCGTCAGTCAGCGCCGCCTGTTGCCATTACGGCGAGTGTGGAACACTCTTTTTTGCCTGTAGGCGTCACGTAGTACGTGATCTTATTACGAGCGGGCAGCTGACTAATAATCCCTCGCATACCACCTGAAGGCATCAAGTCTGCCAGAACGAGACCCTCGTTATAAATGAAGGAAAGAATTGTAAACTTAAGGGCTCGTTTGCTTTGTTAAACACAGTATTAATCAGAACTAACAGACAAAGATGCCAAGGAAAGTATAGGGGAAGCTATTAGAAGTAATTGTAATGTAAATCTGAAGAAAGGAAAGTGGACGAAAAGATAACTTGCCACCGGCAGGATCCGAACCTGCGACCTTCGAATAACGCGTCCGATGCTCTACCACTGAGCTACGGTGGCGGTCATCCCCCCGTCCACTTTATAGGGTATATATGTGTACTTAAACGTGGGAGCGTCAGTCAGCGCCGCCTGTTGCCATTACGGCGAGTGTGGAACTTTCCACTTATAACGCAAGGCGACGCCTATCTAGATACACTAGAAAGCGGGGATTGCTTGCTAGGGATGACAGACAAGTGCTGCATTTTTCCGCGGGTGCGCTCCACCAAAGAGCAGCCACCGTTCCGCCGCTCCGAATATTATTGTGTCGGCACCTGTATATCATATCACGCATTTCAAGGAACAAGTATTTACCATATAGAAAAGAAAGATGCGCTATATGTGCGTACGCAGCATAGTGTAAAAAACCGTGTCTGGTGCATTTAAAGTGCAGTTTGCTCTAACAAAAGGTAATCATTTGCAGAGTAACAGTTTGCATCCTAAAACAATGTTTTACAATATAGACAATTGATATAAACAACATAACAAAAATTACATAAACATGGAAACTGTTTTAGTGGTTACAGCTTACTATTTTCTATCATGTATTCTGTTCTAATATTTTAATATTTACACACCTCATGTTTATGTAGACATCTGTCTTGCGCACTCAACACTGCTGTACGATTCCTAATGCATTTCGTCATTTGCTGTGAGGCATAACTTTTCTTACTTGTTTGTAGAAACTTTGCAGCGCTACTGTGTATGGCTCCGACTTTTAAAGCATTGCGGAGTATTCTAAGCAATGGCAGGTGCTGTCTCGACATGAATATACAAGTCTTTTCGGGCCTCCCAATTCAAGAACATTTAATTTTTTTACTTCGATTTCCGAGTGGGCCAAGCCAGCTGACGTTGAGTTTACTTGCGTCTATTTGGACCGAATACAATTTTTTCACTCACTTCGATTTCAAATTGTGATCCTGGTGTCATCAGTATAGCATTCAACCTTGCCCTATTCGTAAACCTTAAATCATTTAGCCTGTTGCTCAAACTATATTAATGAGGTCATGCAGCGTTTAATATTCAGTTTGCCCATAAACGGTCAGTTGTATATAGCACGTGATTTGCTATCCACTATTATAATAAAATTGCTGAGGTTTTACATGCCAAAACCACGACATGATAATGAGGCATGCTGCAGGGGAGGGCTCCAGTAATTTGGACAACTTAAATCTAAGCGAAGAGGGCCTCTAGCATTTTCGCTTCCATCCTTGCTATCCACTGTTAAAATAACAGAAAAAACTGCATAAGCTAGTTGACCACGTCAAGTTTCTCGAATTTCTTTTTGTGCATTTTCAGAAAAATTCAGGAATGTACACCGTAACAAAACTTCTAAAACAAGGATGTATATGCTTCCCCGGCAGATCATGCATTCGACCTGCAAAAGCTATCACGACCGGTGATATCTTTTGAACTACGAATACAATGTGCATCGAACAATAATGTGTTACATCATTGTCTTGTTATATCGAATGTACGCTTCTGTGTTCTAAGAGTTGTTGCATAGCTTACGAATTTTCAAAAAAAAAAGAAAACATGCGGGCTACAGAACTTACGTCAGCGGACAATGAGGCAATAGCATATGGCGGCAGTTGTTTCTGGGTTTCAAGCATGTGCCTTGACTTCTAATAGGCAACAACGACATCTACAAAATGTGCAGTTTAAACTTAATGCGAGTATTTATTTTCCTCGTGATAACATCTACAGTTGCAGCTGGTCGGCTTGGTAATCGGAGTGTATCAAGTGAGTCAAAGTGTACTGTATATGCTCGCTTTTGAGCAGTAACAGAATATCAACCCAGACTTGCTTCAGCCTCTTCTTTGTCCTAAGTCTGTTTCTTATTATTGTTAGGCTCCTCAGCACACGTTGTGTTCTGCTAAATTGCACTATCTGAATAAGCACAGTATTTTGCGAGTGCGGTGCAACGTGGTGTAGAAACGGAGCCCTTCTGTGATAAACTTTAAAGGTTTACACAAGCTTCTTAATAATAACGATAATAATTTTGCGTAAATCACGGAAATATACTATGATGGAGGTTTGCAGAAAAACTGACTTCATGACAACTTCGTGAGGCTGCGGACCCCCGCCTAAACGCACAGTACAGAAAAATTTCACGACTTTTCGCAAACCGAGGTAGTGGCGGCGGTGGATTCCCCCGTCTGTGCTAAAGGGAACTATATTTGGACACGTGAAAGTGCTGCGGCGGCGTCACACGCTGATTGGCATCTCCTCGGAAATTTTTTCGACGAAGTCTTGCTCTTGAGGAACGCGTCCTTGCAGAGGCATTGAGTTTTGCTGCGCAGCGCAGGTTCTTTGCGATTGCGCCGATAAAAATCAACGCCGACTCTGTGCCCGCTTTTTTTAATTTTTGCAGGATGGGTACATCACGTGGTTTATATGCCAGTGTAGCTAAAGTACGGCTTCTGGTGAAGCGAGAAGGCATTCCGTGATCTTCGATGCAAAAAAATCGGTCCGAGAGCGTTCAGACTTGGCGCCTACTATTTCGCTCCCGTCAGGCGCAGAGGCAAGCGGGTTTCAGTTGAGTTATCCAGCCTTCGCTTATTTCGAACTGTAGTGTGCCGCAGTGTTTCATTGGGGCACGTCTGGTTGCGCCGTTACCTTCCCCTTAGGATCACATGAATATAATTAATAAATAAGAATGCTAATAATAGCGAATGAAGAGGTTATCTAAATAAAGCATCAAGATCTTCAGAAATATATTAGAAACAGTGTCACTCCTAATTCATCGTTCATCGATTCCTACTGCTACTGCTCGCTAATTACCACCGGTGCCTTATAACTCTGCGCATTTTTCAAAGATCGTTTAGTTGCAATACTTGTCGTGAACCTGAAGGGGTTTTGAGATCACCTGGACTAAGGGAAAGTCAGTATACCACGGCAGGATTATTGTGTTTTAATGCCTCAGCACCTTAGTTTCTGGTGAAGAAGAATGGTCGTTATCACTGCATGTCTCTATCCTTAGCTACTCTAACATATTGCGCGCATTTTAGTTTACCTGCGGTATAGTTCCGATAGCTTGCTTGGTGCAACAAACACTTACCTACATCAGGAAATAACGTAATGCCTAGTCAGAGTTCTCGGAGAGCAAACAGCCGGTAGCAAGTTTTTAGCAATTATTTCATACCTTCTTCGAATGTCCTTTCTTTCACCTTGACGCAATGTTTCATTTTTCTTGTATTAATAACGTTCACAGGCACAAGTGGTCGCCTCGGCAATCGCAACGTATCAAGTGAGTAGTATCTTTGCATGTATATGCCTTTCCTACACTGTTGATGAGATCCCGGATAACATGCTAGCTATAGCAAGGAAACTAGACTAAAACGTTCTAGTTTCCTGACTATATCCAGTACTTCAGGCAGGACACGACTAAGAGTGTAGAGTAGAATAGTATAATTTTTCCTGCAGTCTTGTTGAGTAGCGCAGCCACAATTTTTTTTCGGGTGGGAGGGGGGTTTCACCATTCTTTGTGCATGTTCATGCGTTTGTTTGCATTAGTACGTTTATATATGCACATGCTGCGTTTCTATGAGTGCCTTTATGTATGCACCCCCCCCCCCCCCACGATGAGCTAGGGGTCGTCGTGTAGTTTCGAAATTGTAATTCCTTATGCGTCGATCTCATTCGTGTTCTGTGAAAGGGCATGCATCTGCGTCCTCAGAAGCTGCTTCAATCGTATACATGCATGTTTATCGAGACCACTACATAACCAAGATTGTGGCATCTGTTTGCTGACACCACAAGGTAATGGTCATTTAGATTCACAGAACGCGGATGGATATATATATATACATATATATATATATATATATATATATATATATATATATATATATATATATATATATATATATATATATATATATATATATATATATATATATATATATATATATATTATTGGCATCGCCACCGTCCTCGAAATTAAGACGGTATTTCAGTTATTTAAATGCGTTGAAGAGTCTTTTTGTGTTGCTCCTGTTCTGCAATTCTGTTACACGACTTACACACATTTTGGGGGGGACATGGATCAGCGCTGGATACCGGCTCACCCTGGCGGTCCTGGGAACGAGGCAACTGCCAGTATGGCTCGAGGATATATCGGCCAAGCCGTGAGCAAGGACTCGAGCCCAGATCCCACATAGGAAGGTCCCCTCAGCTACCAGGAAATTACCCAGCATTTTAAACTAGCCAAACTCTACCGCCACCTCAAAAAAGCCTTACAAAAGCTGAAGAGGTTAGGTGGAGGCAACTGCAAAACAGCACTATCCCAAATCCGGCCCGACAGCACCACATCGAGCAAGATGAATTCAAACCAGATGGCTCAGAATGTGGCCAAATAGCCGCAATGGAGCATGTCTTTTAGGACTGCCAGACAAACCCACGAACGAAAGAGCTTTAGAGGGTGGTAGACTCTCAAAAAGGAGGTTATCGAAACTTGCTTGACAGATCTCCGTCGCACGTAAATGTTCGGGTCACAGCAGGAGCCCAAGAGGTCCCCCTCAGCACCGACTGAGGACCATCTGGAGGGTTCGCATAACCCATCACTCTCGCTACCAACATCAAAGTTCGGTTACTTAACTAAATGAAGGCAATAGATCACTAGATTTCGTTTAATTGTGAAAGAAAGATTGCCATTCTTTTTTTTTCGAAATACTTAAGCTCTTTGTAAATAGCAAACTAACATTTAGGAGAAAAACGTACATTTTCAATGTACAAACGTTAATTCTCGATTGGTGAATGCTTACGTGAATGTCCGCCGCGGTGGAATAGCGGTTAGGGTGCTCGGCTGCTGACCCGAAGGTCGCGGGTTCGATCCCGACCGCGGCGGTTGCATTTTCGATGGAGGCGACATTGTAGAGGCCCGTGTACTGTGCGATGTCAGTGCACGTTAAAGAACACCAGATGGTCGAAATTTCCGGAGCCCTCCACTACGTTGTCTCTCATAATCATATCGTGGTTTTGCGACGTTAAACCCCAGATATTATTATTATTACTAATGCTTACGTGAATACTATAGGTATCCAAATGCAAAGAAATACTAACGCACAAATGTTTTACCTTTTCCAGGGTGTGACGCGCTTCATTCACTGTGCCACTATCCCTACGGTATGCAAAAAACATTTGGTATAACTGTATTTTATTCCGGTATAGAGTAATAACCCGCACCATGTATGTCTTCAACTGCTTTGAAGAGATGATAAATTAGCATCGGCCTGCCGCTTTATCGCCTATCTTTGTAACTCTTATACATTGTATAATAATCGCCAATTTATTTCTTATTTTTTATTGTTTGTATTTAAGTCGTTTATAGCCATGTGTATAATCTTTTGATGCTCCCCTTACGTAGTGCCCTGCTGGGCCTGTAAGGTATTTTGAATAAAAGTAAACAAATAAGTAAATAAATAAATAAATACTCTTTTTCAGGTTATGTCGCCTATTACGTCGCGATAGGGCCCGTGGTTTATTTCAAACGTCAAGCGGCGTTACATTCGCAAGTTTTTAACTTGAGCAAATGCTCTTCGAGCAAGTTCTGGGAAACAGATTATTGCCGCGGTTGTGATACTTATGTCACTTACCTATCATTTATAAACCTTATTTGTCTCTCATTATTTCTTTCACTGCCTGTTCTCATCCCCACGTGTAGGGTAGCAAACTGGACGTATTCTAGTACTTCCCTGCCTTTCCTATGTTCCTTCACTCTCTCTGCTGAAGATTTTCCTGGTTTGCGTTATATTAAGTAAAAATAAATGGCTGCCTATCTCGTTATCAACATTACATGCAAGCACAATATGGCTGCCAGCAAAGCAGAGTGACTGAAGATATCCGCAAGAGTCTTAATATGCGGCCCTGACGTGACGCGGTAAAGTAACGAACCGCTGGCGTTAAAAAGAGCAGAGGCAACACTGTCTCAGTGCCAAAAAATGACAATCATTTGCAAGGTGCCATGCCTTTGTAACCGACAAATAACCTTTGTAACCAACATCAGTGCGTTAAAAGTTACAGCTTCAGTTATATCGTGCATAAACATTAAAAAAAGCTCGAAAGCAGGGTTGCCGTTGGTGGCTACTTTGCGCCAAATTGGCTACTTTCGGACCCCGTTGGCGACGAAAATTTCCAGTTGGCGCCATGGCTATTTCTTAAACTTCTTATTTTACTTAATCAAAATGGTTTTATTTATTCATCAATAGTAAAGACTCTGTTGATAATACCGCTTCTGTTCTATTTGGCTAGAAATTCGGTGATCATATCAAATGACATGGCTACTTTGGCTACTTTTGGCGTGAGTTCTGGCGCCTTTTCATGTCCACCCAACGGCAACCCTGCTCGAAAGCAAAATTTTTTCGTAAATTGTGGGGCCGCCAACTTGCGTAATTCGATCCAGTAGAAATGGTTGGGTGCCAGATATAGCATTTTCTTATCTTCTGACTGGTTGTCTGCATTTTCTTGTTTTGTTATCGCAACGACGCCCGTGTGTTCTCGTTTGAGGCCCGGATAACGGCTATGACCTTTGACTCAAGGTCGCTTGAAGATCGCCGACAAAGGGAGCTTGAAGCATTTCATGCCTAAATTTCTTCTGGTGGTCACCCGATGAATTCATCCATCACTGCAAAGCACACAGTTTTCATTCTTTCAAAGCGTCTCAGTATGACAACTTAGCACCGCTTTTCCCTTCGTATTGGCCTGTATGTAGTGCAGTTTTCTTTAGTTAACAAGTAGGCACTAAATATCTACGGCCCAAATCGGTACAGTTTCAGCGTATTGCATTGTGCGACCTAATAACCCTCTCCTGCGAAGCATTCAGCATATTTTTTTAAAGACCTACGCCCTTCTTGCAAATGCGGAATCATTTTAATAGCACATTGGTTGACTTCATTTGGATAGTAGTTTTTTATTAATTCCGGTGCATTGGCTTCCTCTTTAAAACTATTGGGCTCGAGCCACTTTTGCTGCCAACTCTTGCTGTTTTAGTTCAAGTGTGGACTCCCGCAAATAAGCTTCGCAATTTGTAATAATTGTTGCTTACGCTTTTTTTTACCAACACAGAATGCTTGTGCTTCTATCGTCTCAACTTCGGGCCCATGAGCAGTACCTGGTATCACTATAGCTCATTCACGGATGAATGCATTCCCGGAGGGGAACGATTCAACTGCAATGGATTTCCTACTAAAACCGAGTGTCAGAGAAGGTGTAATTTTTCTAGGCCTTCACAAAGGAGAAAGAAATTGAGTTGAGCAAATTATATCCGTTTTAAAAAAATATCGTGCTTTGACACAAACGTAAAGTGATTGCTGAGCCTGCCTTTTAAGTAACCACTCATTATTCTGCATGATTCAGAATTTTAATAAATACCGTGCATACCGATGCCTCAGTAAAATTTTCACTGCTCTTAGTACTTGTATCAAATGATAGCGGTGGCTCAACATGGTGGTGCGCTGTGTCAGTTGGTGCAAGATATTGTAAAAGTATGAGCGGAAAGTGGCAGGAGCGAGTAAGGACATGACAGGACAAATGCTCTTGCGCGTCTGTCCTGACATTTTCTCTTCGTTTCTGCCATGTTCTCCTTACATTTTTACAAAATATAGTGATCGTTTCTTTACTGTGAGTGTTGTCACTACCTGTATACTGCTTACACCTTGTCAGTCGTCAAGCTAAAAAAAACTATATTCCAACAATTTGAACTCCCTCTGGCAAAAAAGCTTGCGAAGCGTAGTTACAAACGCTATCACGAAATGCAAGCTTTTCGAGATATTATTCATTTTTCGTTCGCCATAAAGTTCAGCACATGAGCAGAACGCTCAACAGCAGATCAACGAAAAGTCCAAGTAGACTTGCTTCTTCACATTGTTAGAAAATGCTCAGCATTGGCCGATTCTTTTCATGACAAAACACACTGCATGTCATGCCAATTCACAAAAATTGATAATTTAATGCACTTTCGCCGATTTGGTGAGATGGAGGTGCGTAATACGTGACAAACTACACTGTTGGCCTAAAACGCGAAAAACAGCTTGATATTGTTTTCGTGTCGGGGCATTATCGCGAACGTAGTTGTAACCATATTAAGGTCACCTATGCAGTATGCCGTACGATATATCCAACAAACGCCCACACCCTGGGATAAACCGGATGGAGACGTTCATCAGACTGACGACTCACAACGCTGAAATAGAGATTCTGTGTGATAGGCTTTTTTTCATGTGACAGCAAATTTGTATTGGCAGCAAGGAGTGAGATACCGTGACGCTAGGCTTCCCACGAAAACAATATTACAGAAACAGAGCTACACGATACGAGTACATGACGAACGAATCACATTTCGTTCGCAGTTGGCTTCTGTATACTCAAGGAATTGCTGTTGGTACCGTGACTATTTGCCTAATGAAACGTACGACTGTCCACCATACTTCATTATTTCAACACGAAATTGTCAAAAAATTATGTCAACACGAAACATTCATTATGTCAAAACTTCATTATGTCAACACGAAACAGACAAAAAAGAGTGTTCCACACTCGCCGTAATGGCAACAGGCGGCGCTGACTGACGCTCCCACGTTTAAATGCATATATATACCCTATTAAATGGACGGAGGGAGGACCACCACCGTAGCTCAGTGGTAGAGCATCGGATGCGTTATTCGAAGGTCGCAGCTTCGGTCCCTGCCGGTGGCAACTTATCTTTTAGTCCACTTTTCTTTCTTCACACTTACATTACAATTACTTCTAATAAAATCCCCTATACCTTCCTTGGCATCATTCTGTGTTGGTTCTTATTAATATTACGCCTTCTTTGCCTTTTACATGGCTTCACGGTTCTGTATGTCGACCGTACAAGCCTTATCTTTTCATTCATATGCATTATGGGGTATGTTGGACTTCTAGGGGCACCCGTTGCCTGCAGAGCTATACGAAAACATCGTTCATGTCTAAGTAGTAGTTCAAGTATTCTGTGCTGCGGATGAAACCTAAAATTAAAAATTGGTCTGAAGAACTTACCTAGACTACTACAGCGGTTGTCTTTGTTGGCATGATGGGAACACCAAAATCAAGTTAAATCAAGTACACCTTTCACGTCTAAATCCCTATTGTTGCAGCTATAGTCCCACTCACGTTGGTGAGTGGGACTACAGCTACAGCACGTCACGTCCCTGCAGTTCCTTACAGCTGACAGTGTGGGGACGTTAAATTTTAACAGCGAAGCTTGTTGTCTTAGTGTTGGTCTCGGCTTTTCGTGGCGGCCGACACACGTCAAGAAATTCTTCAGTGAGTATAACGAAACGTCCATGTATTTTATTGCCACTCCGCTTACAGTGCACATCACAGTATTTGTTTCAGTATAAAGCAAATAAAAATAACTAATCGAACCACATATTTCATTAGCTCGTAGCGCTCACCGCACGCGTCTCTATGTAAAGAATTCTATTTCTCAAGCTGCCGCGGTTACGGCAGCTTGTGGCGTAAGGAATTGCGCCCCTATAGCCTTTCAGATGCAAAAGAACCAGCTACATATATAAAAGCCAGAAATTATCGCTAATACTAATTGCAGGGATTTTACAAGCCAAATTCACGAAATGATTATGCGTCAAGCCGTTGTGGAGGACTGCGGAATAATTTCCACCCCCTGAGGTTCATTAACGTGCACCTAATTATTGCCACACGGGTGTTTTTCCCACTTCTCCCCACTCGAAATGAGGCCGCCATGGCCGGGAATCGCGCCCGGGAATCGCGCCCGTGACCTCGAGCTCAGCGGCGCAAAACCTTACGTGGTGGGCTATCGTCGTGGGTAGTGATTATCGTTGGTGACCTTCATGAGGACATTGCAGAGACCTGAATGAATAGTGCTTATCGTTTGTCAGCGACCGCTTCGGACTCGGATTCTACAACGAGGCCGGTCATTCATGCGGCAGGGGTCATGTTTAGAGTTGGTGTGGGCCGCGATTGTAGCAAAAGTGTTCGCGAAACCTACACCACACTGACCACCAAATGATTGTCACTACAGTTTCTATGAAGCGATCAGGCATGGCACACGCTCCTCAGCAGTTGCAGCAGCAGAATTTCAATGGAAGATGCAAGCTTTAAGACATCAGAAGTCTTGAATATCAGGTGTCGCTAGTGCCAATGTTTCTACAAGTTGTCTTCAAGAACACGCTTGAACACACACAAGAAGACTACCTTGAAGAAGAGAAGACATCTATTCGAAGCGTTGGCTCCAGCGAGTCATGGTGTTCATGGACTTTTCAGCAGTTACAGAGGAATTTTTGAACAGCTTCGCTGACCGCGCACTTTCTCAGCGCCGGGGTGGCAAGTGAATTGTTTGGAGTCAGTCCACATGAAAAAGTCGTCTAAACACTTTTAAATTATTGGCTGTTATGAGTTCTCTTATTAAACACTGAGCGCCTTCCATAATGTTTCTACACTCTCTATCTAGCCGTAAGTCTGCCATTTATTGAATCAAGTCACTGCCCGCTACTCCTCCGAATTGTTCATTTGTCTCGATCTGCCATTTATGCGCACGTTGATGATGTCTATCTTTATACCACTATAAAGGACACACAATAAGGACACGAGTACTCAAGTAAGAAAGTCAAATGAAAGAAGCATATGTCGGCTTGCGTAACAAGACATCAGTCACTCGACACCGGGCACAGTGTCATTGGCTGAGCGGCCGAGCTTGTTTTCTGTGAGAGGTCGAGCCGGCCTTTGTCGAAATATTAGGTACAGGTAAAGAAGCGTCCCCACGAAGAAGGCCATGAGGAATGCGTAGAGGGTGAAGGCGCGCGGTGGCAGGCCGAAGATGGAGCGTCCCTGTTCCGGCACTCCCTGTCCCACAAGGACACGCTGGGAGGCTGCGTCGACAGCTGCGAAGGCAACAATGAACTCAGCGCACATGTATATGCAATGCCATTAACAGCGCAACCTGTAGATGGAGTAGTGTTTGAATAAGAATGTTGCAAAAGGAGGAACACTGTTTTGCTTTATATCCTGTCACAACTACCGCTTAAAATATTACTGTTGAACGAGTACTTTTCCACATAATGCTTTTAAATCACATGACGCAAATACTCCACAGCTACCCAAAAAAGAGACACATCTGTTATTTGACAGCATTCGGAATATTCAGGAGCCTCTATTTTTCAACGCACTAGAACAAACACTTGTGATGCGCCTGTCATTCATCTATAGCTTCTATAATTTCTATGCGTCAGAACATGAAGTACTCTGACTGCTAAAATGGAGCAAAAGCAGTTGTGTTAACACGTCAGTAGGGCGTACATTGACGATTTAAAATGTGTGCATGCACATGGCCACGAAAGCCACATTGTGCTGTTTGAAGACGGCCGGACTTCGCGAGCTCCTGTGAACTACCAGCACGTGTTCGTGTTGTGTGGGCTCAAACCAACTGTTCATCCTTCTTTTTCTTACTTTTGTTCTTTCTTTTCTATCCTTTCTGTTATTCCTCTTTTCTCTCACCCAACGTGTAGGGTAGCTAACCGAGCCAAAGCTTGGTCAACCTCCCAGCCTTTCCTCCTGGTTTGTCTCTCTATCTCCCGTTGTTCCTTTAAAAGAACGCCCTTTATTCAGCTGTTCTAACTAGTGTAATGCATGAAATAAGCACATAAAATCCAATTATTTTAAGAAAAAAATAAGGGGTTTCCACTTTTTTCGTAGAGCACGTGCAATCTTTGCCTCGAAAACATAGGATCCACTTTTGTAATTACAGGCAAAACTTTAGAGCAGCGCTACTCTGCATATTCACGCACTGAAAGCTCTAGAGGTGAACTATCAGTACACTGACTTGTAGGAAACGTTCTAGAACCTCTGTGATTGTGTTAGTTGCGTCTCCATGCGTACCGTACTTTACTTGGTAGGTTATGCGTAGTTATACTGACCTTCACGTGTATGCCAAGTGTATTTTCGCAAGGAGGCCATCTCCAGCATTGATTATAATCTCTACCCCTAATGATGGTCTAGTGCTTATGGTCCTCAACGCTGACCCAAAGGTTACAAGATCGAATCCCGACCGCAGCGGCCTCATTGCGGTGTAGGCGGAAATGCTAGAGGCCCGTGTACTTTAGATTTATGTGTACTTTAAACACCAGATGCTCCACTACAGCGACGTACAACACCAACAATTATTATCAATATAACCTATTTTGCTCGCTCTAGCCCTTAACTCTCTCTCAGTTGCAGGGCGCGTATAAAGTAATTATCTGCCTTAAAAGTAGTCCTGAAACACTTTACCAAGTAATCATCAAATGACCTCAGTATCGGAGTGTACTGCCGCACGAATTCATTGCCGCGAAGATTTATAGAAATCGTCAAGTACGAGAGGAGTTACGTTAATTTGTCCCACGCTTTAAGCATTTCCTCTCTTTTGTCCCGACGAGCGTGCTGGAAGGTACCCAGGGAGGGATGACTCAAGGAAAAGAATTTACGTCAGCCATTGTTCTGACCTTTGACGTGAGGAATAAAAGTAGATCGCTCTCTCCCATTGTGATGGTCGGCTATCAATGTGGCTACTGCGTAATGTTAGCGGACTACAGAGCGCGGCACCTGCACGTGGCGGAACCCCGTGGCAATAAACACATCTGACCCAAAGGCCGCTCTTATGTGTCGGCTATTGGCCAATAGCATGCTTTCTGTTGTTCGATGTCAAGCAACAGGCGCCAGCAGCTCCGAGGAGAATGAGCGCAGGCACCTCTATGAAAAGGAAGCCCCTTAAAGAAATGGCTACTTCGCCCCGCTTGTGAACTTTCCTGGCCACGAACGACTACAAGATTTGGCTGAGCTGTTCATAGCACGGTCTGCTTTCCACAGGGAGTGTTTTTTTAATCAAGCACAAGGGTTGTTTCATGACCCTTTAAGTCAAGTGCCGTTACCTTTCGTCCGACCTGGAGCCAGCTGCCTGCTCGAATCTCGAGCGGCGACGTAGTAGCCGGAAGTAACCGCCTCTTTGTCGGAGGCAACTGGTTGTACCCTGACAATGGTGTTCTCCCGTGTCATGCCATGTAGCTTGTTCGCCGCTACCGGAATCCCCTGGGGAACTTGTGCCCGTACGTCGTGGTGCCGATGAGTGTCTCGATAGCCTGGAATTGGAGTCGTACCCCCATATTCGGTCGTGCCGCTGTCGTCGGCAGTCTGGTGCCCAGCGCACGAGGAGTCGGCAGTGAAATCACTGGTGTCTTCTTCAGTCATTGATGACATGGCGGAGGACATTCTTCTTCGAAGTGTCTGCACGCGTGATCAATACCCACTACGGATTGTCCTTAGATCTGATGGATTATAGGCTGTCGTTGTCGTTTGACGTGGCCCATGTGGCGCATAAGTCGTTTTGATAATAACCGAAATGTCTGTACCGCAGTGAGTGCACGCGTTGCTAACAGGCGACAATAAAATAATATCGGTATAGCAAAATCGGCCGTTTGCGCCATCTTTCTATAGTGAAGTGTGGTGGGGCACAGTATGGCCGGGGAACGTCAACTGGAGGTTCGTCAAGGAATCGCAAGTGCAACAACCGCCATCATCATCTAGCTTTTTCAAATATAGCAATACCAAGAGTGTGTCCACGAAAGAACAACGCCACAGAAAGTACTTGCGTGGTGTTGTTACAGCCATCCCGATAGCACCATGAGCAGGCATGAAGCTCTTAACGCCCAAGTATCTGCCTATAGCCGCTTCTTGCTGGTACGTCCCTCCGAGCTCCAGCTAAGAGTGGCAAGATTTCGCTGGTGCTATAAAAATTGATTATCGATGTGGCTGCTGGACGTTTCATCCTTTCTTTGGCCTTTCGTTGTCAAACTGCTCATATCAGGTCCCACCTTCGTCTCTACTTGTAATAATTTCGTTTTGCAGCAAGTTGGCGTCAGGCATACGTTGCACTTGGTGAATATAAAAAATCACGCCATATCCACGAAGTGAATGATGATGAGTGGGCGAAGCTCGATCGTTTTCATCCATGGCAGAAAGAGAATGTGTGGTCTGGAACGCGCTTATAATTCATGGTCATCAGCGTCATCGTCATCGTTATCACGTGTAGTGGGTACATTCCACGATACTGGATCGCGCTTATACTTCATCGTTATCACGTGTAGTGGGTACATTCCACTATACTGCGTCATCGTCATCTTTATCACGTGTAGTGGGTACATTCCACTATACTGGAACGCGCTTATACTTCATAGTTATCACGTGTAGTGGGTACATTCCACTATACTGCGTCATCGTCATCTTTATCACGTGGAGTGGGTACATTCCACTACACGTGGCTACCTACCTACTACTACTACTACTACTACTACTGCTACTGCTACTACTACTACAGAGGAGGGACAGACCCACACCCTAAGGAGCTTAGCCCCTAAAACTCACTGACTACCTTATGCATTTACCTAAGACGACTCAGAGGCGAAAGCAATCTTTTTCTTCTCAATCGATGTATCAATCCTACCACGCCCCCCCTCCGAGATATCTCTGCACCTAAGGAGGTCTTACACTGCCTCCAGGATCGGAGGCACTGCAACCTTTCCACACCTCACCTGGTTTCGTACTGCCTCCGTGATTATACCTCATATATGTCATAAGCAAGTTCTTTCGAACAAACTTTACACACGTTCACACGTTTTTTTGCACTCGGGCCTTTATAATTTTTTTTTGTAGCAGCGAAGCTGGGTAAGCTCGTAGAAAAAAATTCTTCAGAAGGTGGGATTCTAGCCTGCATACACTCGATCCAAATGCGAGAGTCCTAACCACTCGGCTATTCAGGCGTGCTATAGCAGAGAATAGCATAGCCTTGTATAGTGTCGTGTAGAGAGGGGTGGAAAAGGGACGTGAGCGTGAGGAGGAGAGATGTGACGGTGAGTAGGAGGGAAATGAGGAGGGGAGAAATTAAATCGTAGCACTGAAAGAATGAATAACAGAGAAACAGAAAGAAATGCAGAAATAAAGATAGAGAGATCAATGAAAGCTCGAGAAACAAATAGAGAAGGAGAAAATAAGATAAAATAGAAGAGGAAGCAAGCATCACGTTGTCTAGCAACATGATACCACGTGACCTGGCTAAGCCGCGCATGCGCAGTAGCTAAGCCACGCCCGCCGACGCAGACATCGCGCGCCACCTCCGCTCTACAGTGCATTGCCTGGCTTCGCCCGATCGCTCCGGGATAGCCATGGGGCGTCCCAATAGAGTACACACTGCCGAGAAAGAAGCCGCATGTCTCGAAGCTAGACGTGTTGGTCGACGGAGAGAACGAGCGGCGACGGGCCCGCGGTTCGCTGTGCCAAGCATTGAGCGACTTGTAGCAAGCTGCCCGCATTTTGCTGTTAGGTCCAGCTCATTGAACTCAGCTGTCTGCCCTAGCTGCCAACTGTCTATCATAGCTAACCAAATTACTTCTCGGGATTATAGTCAAATTTTTTAACACAAAAGTGTTTTATGCCGGGGTCCACGAAGACTTTAGTGACGTATTTCCGTCACGGATATGACGTTGTAAAATTAACGCTACCAAATGCGAAAGAAAAAAACATTCAGAAAAATGTTGCCCCGCCGGGCGTCGAACCTCCGACTCCTCGGGCCGCGACGAAATGTGCCCGACGCTCCACGGGGTGAGCTATCGAAGCAGTTGCAAGGCTCGCTACAAACACGCCTTATCTCTCTCACACATTCCTCCTGCACGGTTCTCTCTGTTGGCGAGGCGGGGCGGTGCCGCCGTCTGTGACCGGTGAAGAGAAGTAATGCGGCATGACATTAGCACCGATAGAGGGCGATTCGTCGATGACGCAGTTAAAGGTTGGCGTCCGAGATTGCGCACCGGCGCGCAATCTTGGAGGCCATGGTTAAAGCTTCTCGATAGCAATGAAAAACCCTGGCCGCGCTAGCATCGGGGAGTCGCCTACGCAGTTATGTTCTTTGCCTTTCGCTTCGTGTTAGCGTGTGACAGCTCGTTATCGACATGGTTGTCGGAGTCGTGCAGCGTCCATGTGCACCAATGGTGTTTCGCCGCCGACTACTTCGGGTGAGATTGCACCGACTAATAAAACTGCTGCAGTAAGCACTGCAGCAAGGCAACGATGTAGACGGGTGAATGTCGTGCCTAGGTGGAGCGAGACAGAGTCCAGCGGGACGTGGAACGCCCGCACGCGTTCGAGGCTCCAGCTATGAACCTCTGCCTCCAGCGTTGCTGAAGCGCACTGTGGTAGTGTATGCATGAGCGCAGGCGTAGGTTACCCTATTACTCAGAAGCGCACACCATGCCCTTTCTCTCCTTAATAGACGACGCTTTGAAGACGCCCATGTCGAGTACCAGTGGTTAGTGTGTGCTTGTTATCTTTGCGTGGGATTCACGATACGCTGTGTCCAGGTATACGTTAAAAATTTCAGTTACCACAACGGTTAAATCATGATCATGGGCCGTAGTCGTCGCGATGGAGATGTGCCACTAGGCGTCAACGTGGGTTTGTCCACGTCAAACGATGCTATAGCTGCCAAACATCAGTACAATTCTAGAAGCTCTCATATATCACTAAACAATAAGCACCACTTCTGTGAGTACACGTTTCACTTTCGTGTTATACCGATTCCTATGATGGAGGGATCAGCCATGTTTTTTTTTTAACATCAACGTCCCGCTATAATGAAGACAACGATCGGCGTTTTGCGACATAGAAATAAAGCACGGCACTGTTTTCGTTTTTTCGGAATGGTTGCTACCAGGAATTCGCCACATTTGTTTTCTTGTACTGCCATCTGCCTCCTCGATAGGGTTTTGGTTTGGGCAGGGACAACCAGTATTGCCAGAACGAAAGCCTCCGAGATTAAGAGGTATTTCGGGACTGTTCCGCTAAGTAAAGGACGCATTCGCCATGGCATCTGCTAAAAAGGCGGGTACTCTTGCTTCAGCAGAGCCCCCCAAGGCCACTATGACCGCGCGGTAATTACAATTTAACTGTTATTTTATTGCGATAGCAATTATATGGACAGTCTCGACGGGTTTCTGCCGTCGCCGTTGCCGTCGCCGCCGCCGTCACTTCGCGTGTAAAGTCCAAATTGATAGTTCCCTCAGTGCATTGTACGTTCTACCCGTGGGTAACAGCGCAGTAGCGGGGCCGACAAACGCGGCTGAAGCGGACATCAAACGACCAGGCCGATCTCCGTCGCTCCGAGGCGTATGCGATAAGATCCCCCCCCGCCTGTTCGACCAGCCGGGGAATGCTCAAGGAGAGGAAACGCCCCGTGCGTCTTTAACAAGCGCTGAAAGACGCGAGGGGGGGGGGTTCCCTCATGCAGCCACCGCGGCATTTGGTTTTATGAGTGCGGTCGTCGCTGGCGCACACGTTATCTCGCAATCTCAGCAGCCGACAGCGGGCGGCTAGCTCCTACGTGCTCCGCTCTCAACGCAAGGAGATTGTGCGAAGTGACCCTGGAGCGGCCGTATGCTCTTAAACCAGCATTTTGTAGAGTTGCGTGAGATCGGATCCTAAAGAGCTAGCTGCCAGCCTCACTTCGAATAACATTAGAATTCGTTGCTATCGCATTCATTACTTCACCCTTTTTTTTTCAAAATAAACCTAAAATAGCTACCGGGCAACAGAAATCCGGCTTATCATCTGGGCATTCGGTAACTTTCATGAAGAGACAGATGCGCGGACCATCTAGCCCACCTGCCCAGTTCTTTACTTCGTAATTAATGCACTCAGTGGATTAGTCTGGACCGTGGCACATCGCCTTCGTTCGGCTGCACGTGATTTGGTGCGCCTCATCAGCATAGCTGAAGTGCCTTGTTCTTTATCCGTAACGCAAAAATATCAAGACACAACTTTCAAAGAATGTTTGCATTAAACATTCCCATGAGCTCATTAGTTACGTTTGTATTTAATAGACTTTGTAATATTTGATGATGCTGGTGGTGATGATAATAATGGGCTGCTCTTATGGGACGTGCCTACTAAGGTGGCTGAGCCAGGGATTGTGAGCTAGGACGTAGTTTGCAAAATGTCCTAAGCTCAGAGAAATGGAAAATTAAAAAACCGGCAGATCCCACGCACTGTGGGAATCAATGTGATGCGAAGCAGCCAGCAAGGAGCAAATCATTCTGTACATAATATGCATGTCATTATTTACATGTTAAGGCCTGTCATTTGTGTTCGTCATACAGTCACGTCACGCAATATAAATTTTGGTGTATATCAAGCTAGTGAACTGGACGCAAGCGCACCATGAGCGTGGCATGTAAATGGCATTGTAGATGACATGCATGCCATGATTTTCACGTTACAACCTGCCACTTATGTTCGCTTAATTTTTTACCTCGAATCGCAACGAGACGCGAGACCAATGTGCCTCCGTTTCGCATGCGTTCGTATTCTCGCGTTCTGCGCATCATGCAGACGCCATCCACGTTCCAGCGTTTAAATTGACGGACACCCTGTCAATTCCAAAGTGTGTTAACGCCTGCGCCCACTGAGACGGGGTCGGTCAGAATGGAAGGTGATGCGCGCGTCTCCCTCGTTGCATGATTAGAGACGCTGGTCACAGCGACGCTACGCAAGCAAAGCGCGAGCGCTGTAAAGTCCAACGCGTCCAGCGTCCGTTTGCGTGCCCCGGCGCCCACCTGGCACTGTGTTAGGGCACTGCTGGAGGGACGGACGGACGGGCGGACGTCGGACGTGAACATGAGACATTAAAGGCTTTCACCTTAAAATTTGTATGTCAAGCTGGCGAAACGGCCACGGGAATACCATGAGTGTGGCATGCAAGTCATGTTGCACATGACATATCATGGTTTCCATATTACCACTTGTCATTTCTCCTCGTCATACAGTCACGTCCCTCAATACGAAGTTTGTTGTATATCATGCTAGCGAAACGGCCACGAGTGTGTCATGAACGTGGCATGCAAGTCATGTTGCACATGACATGTCATGACTTCCGTATTACCACTTGGCATTTATGTTCGTCATACAGTAACGTCACGCCATACCAAATTTGGTGTATATCAAGCTAGCGAAACGGCCGTCAGCGCGCCATGAGCGTGGCATGTAAATCATGTTGTATATGACATGCAGGTCATGATTTTCATATTACCACCTGTCATTTATGCTCGTCGTACAGTCACGTCCCTCAATACCAAACTTGGTGTATTTCAAGCTAGCGAAACGGCCACGAGAGTGCCATGAGCGTGGCATGCAAGTCATGTTGCACATGACATGTCATGATTTTCATATTACCACTTGGCATTTATGTTCGTCATACAGTCACGTCACGAAATACCAAATTTGGTGTATATCAAGCTAGCGAAACGGCCGTCAGGGCGCCATGAGCGTGACATGTAAATCATGTTGTACCTGACATGCACGTCATTATCTGCATATTACCACCTGTCATTTATGTTTGTCATACAGTCACGTCAATCAATCCCAAATTTGGTGTATATCAAGCTAACGAAACGGCCGCGAGCCGGCCATGAGCGTGGCATGTAAATCATACTTTTCATGACAAGTTAGTCATGATTTTCATGATATAACCAGCCATTTATGTTCGTCATACAGTCATGTTATGCCATACCAAATTTGGTATAAATCCCATTAACGATACGGCCAGGAGAGCACAAAGTCGTAGGCGGCTAGATAGATAGATAGATAGATAGATACGCTCAAAGTCGCCGAAGTTCGCTATGAAATGCTTCGCATTTAAAAAAAAGATTTTGGGTAAACAATAAACTAGAAAATGGAGCACTCAGACAACCTGATCAAATAAAGTGTGGGATTGGGCTAGTTGGTATTTTATTATTAAACTGCTCAGCGCAAAAAATTAGATACGATACACACTGCGCTGGTACACACTGCGCTGGTCCTCGTCTTTTCTATGTGTACCGTGTCTATTTTTTTCCGCTGAGCAGTTTAATAACCTGATGAAAAACCGTAACGAAGGTTTTGACAAGGAGGAAAAGCGAATATCTTCAAATCCTATAGAGTCCTATACAAAGAATAACTGGTGATAAAGAAACTAAAATTACTGAACGGAGAAAGAAAATCAGAAGAATCTTTGAACATAAAAATTATTCTTGAATTTTTGATGCAGTTTCTTCACTCTACATCACAAATGAAGGGCTAACGTGATTCTGCGGCTTTTTTAAACAGCGGGTCTCTTTAAGCCGGTAGCAAGAACTGTGGCGGGTGCGGTGGTTGCGAAACTTTATTGGTGTCCGGCAAGGCGAACGTTAGCGCGCAGTGGGCGACTCACACGTCGGGACCGCCAGGCCAAGCCACGCCGCAGAAGCAGGCCCGCGGAAGAAAGCACAAAAATTAGATACAAAAACAACAAGGCCGAAAGAAAAAGAAAGAGAGGAATAAGGAGAAACAAAGAAGGAGAGAGAGAGAAGCATAGAGAGCGAGAGATATAGAAACACAAGACAGAAAGAGAAATAAAGAAAAACAAAGAAAGAGAGACAAAAAGCAGAGAGAGAGAAAGAAAGGGAAGAAAGAGAAATATAGAAACCGCGAGAAAGAAAAGAGAGTGGAAGAAATAGAAAGAAACAATGGAAACAAACTGATACAAAAACGGCTACAAGAAAAAGAAACAGAAGAAAGAAAGGAAAAGTCAGTTTCGCCTCAAGAGCGAAACAATGAATGCGATAGCAAGAAATTGGAATGTCACAAGAAGGACGGCAAGCAGCTAGAAACTTCCTGCGCGGTGCATAAACACAATTAAGGACGCACGAAAAGAACGCACATGTATACACGGGACGAGAGGGAACTGTCGCACTTGTTGCTTTAACTAGCCCCTGCTTTGGCGCTTCTAGCTAGTAATTCACTACTTTCGCAAACGCGGCCGCTGCAGCGAGTAAAGTGACCGTCATGTGGTCTATTGCTAACGCAGCACAAGACGTACAACACTCCCCCTCAAGAGATATAAGCCACGCCCTGTATGTCAAAGTACAAGCACGGCCGCTAAATCAAAATGAGGCTGCGGAACGGCCTTTTGCGCCGGTGAGAGCGCTAGTTCTTACTCCAACCGCCGCATCGCTGAACAACGGTAAAGAAAACAGCTCGCCCGGACGGCCAGCTTGCGGCGCGCGTTTGCTTCAGTGGTCAGTATAGTCACCTCGCTTTGACCTGCGATTGAATATCGGCTATCGACACCGCGCATACGTTAAGAGCCGCCACAGTCGCGCACTGCCTCCAGCACCAAAGCGGCCACGGCAGCAAATTCGGCGGGATACGGGAGCAGACGACGCAAGCGGCGGCAAGCCACTGCACCCTGCTTTGGTGCTTCACTTGAGGCGTTTTCGTTCCCGTTTACTTTCAAAATACGTTGTTAGCAGCCATCAGAGAACCGTAGTGTTAGCGCGTGTGCTTCTTTTCGCCAGCCCTCATGCACGCTCCGGCGAACGCGCCAATATAAAATGCATGAGCTGGGGGGAAGACGACAACGGAGGCGACGAGCCCGTTGAGCGAAACTGCGCGCGTGTATAGACTATCTTCCGTAAGACATCTGGGCGCCGCCATCTTGGGCTGCTAAGTCGATGATTTCTTGTTTTTGTATATCGTGATGTGAACTAATATGGCCACGAAACATCGTATGCATCAACCCAACTGTTTTCATGTGTATGCGTGTATTGTAACACTGTTCGTTTAGTTGTTAAAGATGCAAAACACAATAGTTAACAGCCCAACATGGCGGCACTCAAACCCGTCCGTGAAATAGTCTATAGAGCGGGCCGCTCCGCTCACTAAACGCCTTGCCACAACGCTGCCTCGCGGGCTTGCTGGACTGCCCACGTTTGGATGCCGAAGTCTGAGCTGCGCAGGGCGGTGGCCAACCTCGACGCATATAGAGAAAAAACTTAGAACCTTTGCGTTAAACACCAGAAATATTTTTATGGTAAAAATAAGCACACAACCAAATTAAAACAAGGGCAAAGGACGACTTGGACACGACACGAGCGCTCCTGTGGGGTGCAAATAATATCTTTTTTTTATTTTAATTAGGCTGTTCTCTCGCATATTATACAGCAATTGGTACCAACCTGCCCAGTTTTCAATTCTATATTCAACGTAAACATTCTTTTGCCGCGAGGGCATCCATTTTGCATTATGCATGCATGGGCTGCGATTTCTTGGCTTTAGCTGGAATATGCCGTTCATCCAAAAAGTCACCCATCTTAGCCGCACTTCAACATTGTTTATTGTTCGCAGCACAATAAGAATCGAGAAGAAATACATACATGTTGCATTGTATAGAGAAATACATCGAAAATTCGGGAAGGAGAAAACTAGCATGAATAAAAAATTGAGAAGACAGAGCAGCACGCGGAAGCACACCAGCGTATGCACTGTGAAAAAGGTCGACATCGTCCATCGTAAGAAAATGTATCACGCGAGGGTGTATGCATTAACCTCATTGGTAGCTTTTGTTTTTGCACACATGATAACATATGCAATCCAAGATGAGGCAGCCAGGACTGATAGTCGCAACTATCGGAGTAAGTTCATTTCATTGCTACTTCTTACGGCGAAAAAGAACAAATATCACAGACACATTACCTTTCTTACTTGAGTCTTGGGGCAGCTATGTGTTTAAACAGCCAGATACTAGATGTTTCCTATATCATCTAAACGAGCATTGACAATTTAGAAAGTGTTCATGAGAATGTGCAACAATCGTGTAGCGGTCTAATGGAAGAAATCATGCATCTATATGGATGACATTATCACATGATCTCCACAGGTCGCAAAGCCTTACTACTCCCTATGTAAAAAAAAAATTACACCATCTCCCGCTCAAGGGAACCATGTGTAGATGCGAAGCAGCGGGCGCTAACGCTTACACTGGCGGCGGCGTTGACGCTGGCGCTCATCGCGGCGTTGCGCAGGAGAGAAACCTGGGGAGGCGCAAAGCACGCAGTGATGGAGCGGTGTTTCCTACTGGAACATGCCAATCGCTGCTAATGGGCAATGAGAGACAGAAGACTCGGACTGGACACAGAGACCCGCAGTCCGCTTTTAGTTAACGCGCACGCTGCGAATTTTTATTGTTCAACAACGCACAGGAGAATCTCCCACCGGCACCACCTTGCAGGTCAAGATCCAGTGCCATATACACGGGATGGCCAGTGAACGGTTGTGCAGCGCGAGCACTCGGTTTTTTTAATCAAGTAACTCGCAAGCAGACGCTGCCTGCGTCGGCGTTGCGAGGCGAGAGAGGGGGGAACGTAGGAGAGGGGAGAGAGGGGGAGGGAACGCGCATGCGCAATGGGGGGTGTAAACGCCGCGGGAGGTATGCCCAGAGAAGAGAGGGTGGAGAGCGTAGGAGAGGAGAGAGAGGGGGGAGTGTAGGAGAGGAGGTGTGTGGAGAGGGTTGCGCATGCGCAGTGATGGTGGTCAGGACGCACGCCACCACCACCACCACCGGATTGAACTCGGCCTTAAGCTGCTTCGCATCTAAAATTACCTGCTGCGGTTGCTTAAGCACGGAGACTTCCGGGCTGCTAATTCTGAAAACATCGATTAGATACCCAGGTATGGCAACTGCATCTCTACGGGACAAAATGCAACACTGGCAGGCTTACATTTAGGTGCACTGTAAACACCACGTATTAGAAATTATTCCAAACACCTCTCTGCCCAGCCCCCTACCACTTTCGCACACCTTGGCATCTTATGGGGGTCGTGGAGCGTAAAACCCCAAAATTTATCCTTGTTATTTACCAGATCACCACAGTGTTGGCCACGTCTACCAAAACGTTTTTTTAAATTGGCTTCGAAGCGTGCTTCTCAAAAAAATAATTTCCGTTTGAATTGTTCCCCTTTGCATTACTGTCTACCTTGAATACATATCCAAGACATGAATTCGGTTAGAACTATGCAAGCGTATTTTACTTCGGACAAGAGCGCCTTCCATCTGGGGGGACGCGTCATTCAGCATAACTAAACCGTGCACTTAAAGGTACAGCTAGCACACTTCGTGGCAGCCTGTCTTTTAACACGAAAGTGTTTTATGCCGGGGTCCACCACGGCTCCTCTGACGTATTTCCGTCACGGATATGACGTTGTAAAATATAAACTAACATAATGAGATCAAAGAAAAATTAGAAGAAAAAGTTCCGTCGCCGGGCGTCGAACCTACGACCTCTCGCTCCGCAGCGCGCGGCGCGAAACCACTCGGCTACGGGAGCGTACGTTCCTCAGCTTGCTAACGGCAAGCTATTTGTACACACCATATACCGTTGGCGGTCCTCAGAGCTCCTCGACTTCAGCGCGTTTTCGTCATCACTAGCGAGATGGCGCGAAGGTGTCACGGAGCGCGCGCTCTAAAGGTCGTCGCGCCTCTCGCTGGGATGAGCGTGCGCCTCCACGGGGAGTCGTCGCTGGTGCGCGCGCGCTTATCTCCTGTCGGGGCATTCGGGCGCTTCGGACGCCTTGTGCTTCCACCGCAAGTTTGCTTTGAAGTTACAGTGGTTAAAGAGTGCACGAAGGTCGCTTCGTTCGCCGCAGCGGCCGCATTTACGAATTGAGCGCGCCGCTTACACACGAAGTAATAATTGTGGCAGTTGTTCGCGCTCGTCCTGTGTATGCTTGTGCGTTCGTTTCGTGCGTTTTTGTGTTAGAGCAGCGCGCTTTAAATGTCGAGCTGTGACAGTTAGTCCGTGCTCGTCTTGTGTATGCTCATTTCGTGCGTCCTTTCTGCTTGAGGTGCGCGCTGCATGCTTCGAGCTGCTTGCCGTTCTTCACGTCACCTTACAATTTGTTGCTGCAGCATTCATTCCTTCTCCCTTGTGGCGAAACAATGCACAATAAACGCTCAACTACTTATGTGAATACACGTTTCACTTTCGTGTTATACCGATTCCTTTGACAGAGGGATCAGCCATGTTTTTTGTCCTGTGTGACCGGCATGGCTAGCGAAACCGTTGCTCAGTTGATACACCATATATTTATCATTATTACGATAGCAATAAGTTTTCTTTCGGCGTCTTTTTTCTCGCGAAGTTAAATATTAGCACCATAATTTGTGACTGTGTATATAATAGTGCTTGAATTTGTGACACCAGTGAAATTTGTTTTTTTTTTTTAGGATGCAACTCTAGCGCTACAACGTGTCACTATTTCTTCGGTACGTGTTTTTCCTGTTCTACTAAACCACCATTTTACACTAGTACATTTTGGCAGTGCCGAGAGCTTCCTAGAGGTATCTTATACAGCAAGCGTGTATTTTCTGTCGATTCTCCTTAGATATTTATCGCTTTTGTTCTTTTAAAATGCATATTTCGATGGATTAATCGATATTGGTTGTCGCCGACTTTATCAACATTGTAATGGCTCAACTCACCTATCGGACTTCTAAAAAGTATTCACTGCAGCAACGAATTTTATGGCGTTAAACAGTAATCACCCCTGTAATTATTTTAATTATGTGACCAGTAGTCACAGAACTGATAACAACGGTTTGTCTTGAGAATTCAGCCCACAAGCAAGTGTTTTTAACCAAAACGTATTTCATTAAGCGGAACCTAACCCTCTTGCGTAGACTGAGCTGCTACCATGATTATCTTGCAATATAAGATACCTCATACGTTCCAAGTAAAAGGGACGCGTCTATTTTGTGGAGTGCTCAGAGATTTAAAACGGCCGCGACAGTCTCCTAAACCACAAAGAATGTGAGAAACTGACCCGTGACACACGCCCCGTACGGTATCAACGTCGACGTTGACGCCTGATAAGCATATCAGTAATTACGATCTGTTGTAAAAATAGATGTTCGAGGCACTGGAAAGCGAAGAGCTCATCCCAACATTGGTATCTCATTTTATCCATTGGTATCCGTTGGTATTCAGTGTCCTCTCTCGGGGTTACGTTCTCATGAGCTTTAAAGTATACTATGAGCATTTGTATCTCGTTAACGTAGCATATTATATGTGCACGCTTCATTAAAATTCCATGCATGTAACAGAAAACGCGAGTTCCGTCAAACAAGCAGTTCACGTTGCACATAAAACTTTGAATGTCTAAGATTAACTCCGCTTCAAAAAACACTTATACCGTATACGTGAGTGTGGGCATGTTCCTGTGGGGCTTACGTGCACGCCTTTCTTGATAAATCGCAATTGAAGTCTATGTATGCTATCGCAAATTTAGAGAGTAAGAAAACCTAAGTTATGGTGCTATACATTTTCCATCCGTAACGGTTATCCACGTACATAACATGCGGCCATACTCAGATGACTGACCTTCATTCAACAATTTTTAATGCGAAGCATTTCTTTAGCGACCAAAAGCGCTTTGACTCTATCTATCTATCTATCTATCTATCTATCTATCTATCTATCTATCTATCTATCTATCTATCTATCTATCTATCTATCTATCTATCTATCTATCTATCTATCTATCTATGTTAGCATGGGAGTGTATGAGTGTCTAGCAAACCCGACTGACCGATGATGTCATGAACAACGTTACATTACTGTCGCGTACTTCGCAGAACCCACTCTCACAGTCACGTGTCGCGCATAACTGCTAATCACTGCCCGTGGAATGCGGGTATGCGCCACAGGTGATTTATTGTCCATGACAAATGAATATCGAAATCGTAACGCGATATCATTAACGAGCCCGTGTCAGAGAAACTCCGGTGCCGGCGTCGGCCGAGTTGTCGGAGAGCGAAAAGTCCCATTAGATTAAAACATAATAGAGTCTGGAGCCGAAAGCTAATGCAGGCAATCTGTGTGGCAGTCAAGTATTGGCCTACAGAGTCATGCCATATATTGAAACTATACTTACAAAAAAGACCCTGCACAGGCGTCATGTCGCTGCAACTTCAAATATGGTTGCAGTATCGGCAATCTGCTTCCATAACAATGAAATTAGCATATATGCTCCTATATGCTCCTATGACTATATCTATATGCTCCTATATGCTCCTTTGAAGTATTTGCGCCTATGGATGAGGTCGCAATAGTCGCAGGTAGCTTGGCTACGGAGGAATACGGCAATAATCGCTAGTTGAGACATTCACATAATCGCAGCGTATCTTGTACTCTATTTCTTCAAAACTGACATCTATGAGCTAACGTCAGTGTTGACGTCCGTCGGACTATACTTAGCCGTTAGGCACCGGTGTAGTAGACGTGCCTGCACTCTTCCCACGCGCTCCTTTTCTTCCATTTTTTTCGTTAGCTCCCCATTACACGTGTAAGTACTGTCTCGCGCAAACTGCGGCCGAATGAGTGGGAACCATCCAGATTACTTCTAAACCTTCCGATAAGATTGCGCGCACAAAGCGAGCATTACGCTTTATTCTGAAACTTACGCGGCCACTAGCGATAACACTGGAGGGCACATACATAAATGCCGACGTGCTTTACCCCTCTGCAGACCACTCGACGTACGACGCTGTGCTCGCCCCTGTCAGTGTACAGCTTCAATTTCTCGTATTTGCCCGCATTCACTTCCGCGCACAAGTTCGCCCAAATAAAGAGTTTGATCTCCAACACCCTGAAGCGGCCTTTAACGTCGCGACCAAGCGACAATATGCTCCTGTGAAGTATATGCTCCTATGACTCGGGTATATATAGTCACAGGTCGCTTGACCACGGAAGAATGCGGCAACATTCGTTAGTTGAGACATTCACATAATCGCAGTGTAACTTGTAAATGATTTATGCAAAACGGCCGTTTGTTAGCTAACGTTAGTGTTGATGTCACGTCGGACTATACTTGCCCTTTGGACGCCAGTGCCGTCGACGACGTGCCTGGTAAGCCCACAGTCTGCAGACAACTATATACTCTTATACGAAGACGTCGATCCGTTGATCCACCTCGTAACGCTTGGCTCAATACAAAAAAAAAACATGGCTGATCCCGCTGTCAAAGGAATCGGTATTATACGAAAGTGCAACGTGTCTTCACAGAGGTAGTTCAGCGTTTATTGTGCATTGTTTCACTATAAGGGCGAAGGAATGAATGCTACAGCAACAAATTGAACTGTCAAGCGAAGAACGGCAAGCAGCTTGAAACTTGCTGCGTGCCCTCAAGCTGAAAGGAGGCACGAAATGATCATACACAGGACAAGCACAGACTAACTGTCACAGCTCGACACCTAAAGCACGCAGCTCTAACACAAAGAAAGGCGCACGAAACTACCGCGCAAGTATACACAAGACGAGTGCGAAGAACTGTCACAATTGTTACTTCGTGTGACAGCAGCGTGCTCCTTTCGTAAACGCAGCCGCTGCGGTGAGCGAAGAGACCTTCGCGCGCGTTTAACCACTGTTACTTCATAGCAAACTTGCGGTGGAAGCACAAGACGTAAGCGCCTCGATGCCGCGATCAGGAGATAAGCGCGCGCGCAGCCACGCCCCGTGGAGGCGCGCGCTCACCTCAGCGAGAGGCAGGGCTACCTTTAGAGCGCGCACTCCGTGCCACCTTCGCGCCATCTCGCTACTGATGACGACTGCCAACGGTATATGGTGTATATAAATAGCTTGCCGTTAGCAAGCTGAGGGACGCACGCTCCCGTGGCCGAGTGGTTTCGCGCCCCGCGCTGCGGAGCGAGAGGTCACAGGTTCGACGCCCGGTGACGGAACGTTTTCTTCTAGTTTTTTCTTTGATTTCAGTGTGTTAGTTTATATTTTACAACATCATATCCGTGACGGAAATACGTCAGAGGAGCCGTGGTGGACCCCGGCATAAAACACTTTCGTGTTAAAAAGAAAAAAAGATAAGGCAGCATGCGCAGCTACTCAGTGACTTCTTTTCTATGAAATTTATTTCCACAGGGCATGGGATTCGCGCCCCAATGTTCGAGAAGCTTCTCGAACATTGGGGCGCGGTTTGAGCTGAGCGTTGCTGACAGCCTTTGTGGGCGAAAACTGAATACAGCAAAAGTGAAAATAAGAAACCCGCGTGGTAATACAAAGGGTTAAGTACTACCGAAGAATACAGGTACTTTATCTGTAGCAATGTTACAACTGCATACTCGTGAGATCACACTTATAAACTCCACGTCAGAGTAATAAGGGTATCGTACCATAGCTAAGCCACCAAACAAGGCTGTATGTCAGGAAATTCAGTGGTGCAAAACAAAAAAAAATGGTTTCACAGCACATATTCCTTCTCCAAGGCAAATAAAATGAACCATTGCTTTGCTGATATTTCGAGAAAAAAAAATTCACGACACTCCTTATATACGCCGTAACAATTGTATTCAAGATAGAGAGAAAGGTGAAGTGAAACGCAAGGAGGTTAATCAGAAGAAAGCTTTTCGGTCTGTTACCCTGCTCTAGGGAAGGGGCAAGGTAGATAGAAAGGTAAGGAAGGAAAAAAAAAAGAGAACGGCTAAAAAGTAAAGAAAACAGTTTCTGAACTTCATAAACAGGTGTTTATTTTCCAGTTTACACTGTAAAACGGCCCACCATTTTATTTTCCTTGCAAGTTCCCACATGCCCTATTACAATCGTGGTTTCCATCAAATCCATTGCAGCCCACTATACATCCTTCCGTCAAAATGGTTTTACATGTCTGGGATGATGAATTGTAGTACCATTTTTTGCATGTACCGCAGTTATTGGGCGTTTCAATGCGGGGACTGTACCAGCAGTCTGCATGAAATCAGTTCAAAAACTATAAGGCATACGATTCAAACAACACCTTTCTTCGTTTATGACGTCCAGAGCTAAATTTTCAGTATCAATATAGTCTTCTATACTGGCAGTAATAGTAGCTGCCACATTTTCTAATACGTTCGCCGCCGTTATAATCTTTCTACAAACAAAAAGATACCAACTTAAGTACCCATTACGTTCCCTCCAATCCAGCTATATAGGACATGTCCAGAGCGAATGCAACGTTTAATATAGGCAAATATTTTAGAGCATGACAATCGCTTGTGCCACTGCAAGGAGTATTGTTTTTGTGGCACCTCTCGTTCCATCAGTGTGGAAACACTTCACTTCCATCAAGAACAGGATGCTTGTATGCTCCTAGTTTATATTCCAAATGAGATCGCTAATTTTAAACGGCGACGCTATTTAAGCTGTTGGTAACTTGTGCTCCGTCGTGCAAACCTTCAGGTGCGTATGCGCCACAGGAATCGGGCAAGCTCCACCACCTTGTACAACAGTTGCGAACGTTTAATTCAAATTCTGCTCGGCTAAGTGGACCGCGCGAAACACGGGAAATAGAGGAGGGAAAGAGATAGAAAGAAAGAGGGAATGAAAATAAATAGACAAAAATGAAGACAGAAAAAGACAGAGACAGAAAGAAAGTGATTGAAAGAAACAGAAAAGTAGAAAGAAATAAAAGGAATGAAGACATATAAACTTAGAAAGAGAGAGAAAGAGATGAAAGACACAGACACGAAAAAAAACACACAAAAACAGAAAGCAAGACAGAAAGAGAAAGAAACAGAGAAATAGAGAGAAACGAAGAAAAAAGAGAAAGAAAGCGAAAAGAGAAAGAAATAAGTACAGAAAAAAGAAATAGCCAAAAAAAAAGAAATGCAAAGAAACAAATGCGAAGAGTATATAGGAGAAACAGATGGAAAGACAAAGATAAAAATAAATAGAAACAAGGAAGAACACCCCGCTCCGCTCATCGTTCAGGCTTGGCACCACTAAGGGCGAAGCTGCCACTATTATTTTAATCTTGGAATTTTAATGAAGGTTGCACCGTTTTTCTGCACCACGGAACAGCGTATGCAGCTGGGTGCAGTTGTGTTGCAATGTTTTTCAAGGTATGGCACTGAAATCAAGTAAAATATGCAAGGATGCTGGCACTCTCACACACAGCACCAACACTATAACACAGCTGCATTTCATTCGTTTGATTTCTTTGCAGTTGCTCTACACACTACGGTGGTATTTCACAACGAGTACAAAGGCAGGCGTCAATGTGGTAACGTTCTGTGCTTTTCATTCATTGCTGAGACTGTCGTAGTACAGCGAGTGAGTGAATGTACTCATGTATGCTTGACTCACTCAACTGAATCTTCAGCTTTCGGAGACGACGCCTTCACGCACCAAGGAGTACAAAGAGGCGGTTTCTTACTATACGCACGTCCTACGACTGTAAATCTCAACTTGCTTCAGAACGGTAAACATCATATTTTCGATTATAATGTGTCGAATAGGCGTTATTTTCAAATAAATAGTATTCAATGTTACTCGAAAATCTTGATACAGAACATTATTGGTTTAATTGATATTCTTTTAATCCCTAAAGTGATCTGCACGCAGCCCGAGCTTTTACGAGACTACCGACAGTATATTGATTGCCTGAAGAACTTGTTTCTTCTGGAAACTCCACTTTTGATCACTTTTTACTAGGCTGAAGCTGTATCGCATTAATCAGCTCCTGTCTTCATCTTGTAATAACGGAAGGCGGGGACTACGACTGCTTGCAGCTTCATGACTAACGACAGATACAAGTGTTGCGTTTGCGTAAACTGTTCTTGCAGATGTAGATTTAAACGCCGATTATTACAAGCATTGGGTGCGCAGGCCATGTTGTGATAACAGGTTCATCTGCTTCATTACATCTTTAGCTCCATCCGCGGTGTTTGGTTGAAAATTGTTTAGTGAAAATTGTTTAGTTTTTGTGTTCCAGTTTTATTTAAAATGAGGCGACAAAGTCTCACATTGATAACATCAGTGAATGCTGTATTTGAACCTACAGTTACGAAATATTACGAAGACCCTTGTTCCCTGCTGTATAGCTTGCCTTCGTTTTCATGATTGTGGTAGTTTGAGTCGATTAAAACTGGATGTAGTGTTCTTTGGTGAAAGCTTGTGAATATTTGTTTCAAATAAAATGTTGTTGTCTTCTAGGACTGTTTTGAAAATGGTCTACTTACTATTCTAAAGCTATTGAATCAGTATTCTGTTACTATTCGTATTCGATTCGTTTTCATCACTATTCGATTCGTATTCCATTCGGTTCCGGAGTTCACTATTCGCACACCCCTACTAAAAAGCCAACGGGCCACACTTGGTGAAGCTTTCTCTCCTTACTGATAGTTTACCCGCTAGGGTTCAGTTGATGCAGTCTGGTATGCCTTATGTTTGGCGCGTTCCACTCAGTCAGTGTGAAACTGCGGGCCAGTTTTCGAATCTGCCTCGCAGAGTCTGTTCTTGAAAGCGGAATTGGAACAACGTTTACTGGATAATCGGCCACTTTCCGTTCCGGTGCTACTACAGCAACGTCCACTTCTCTCGACGGCCCACAAGGCACTGAAACGTTCTTGTGCTTTTTCAGTACCGAAGGGCTTGTGCGAACGTCTCGGACTTGCGCTGCAGTTCCACACGCTGCAGCGAATTCACTGCCCCTCTCCTTTCTTTCCTTCTTCTTGTCCCTCCGCTCTATCTCTCTCTCTCATCTTCTCATCTTTCTATTCCCCTTCCGAAATTCTCAGTGTAGGAAAGCCAACCTGAAGTATCTGTTTAACTTTCCTGCCTTCTCGCTTTCTGTTTCCTTTCGTCCTTCCCTATCCGCTAGGGCGCCTGATTCGTGGTTTACCAGGTCCTGAATAAAGAGAAATTTAGGAGTTGCTTCTAGGTTGAGTGCTATGATTACTATGCCCACTCGCCGACGCACCATACTGCAAACAGTTTTGCAGAATCTCCAGCCTTGCAGTAAACGGAAATACCCAACACTCGGTTGTCTAGAAGCACGGCAGGTGTGTCGCGACCCGTCTACGGAAGCCACTCGCCACGTTGGTCTAGTGATTGTGGTGCTTGACGGCCATAGGTCGGCAAAAAATTTAGGGCTCACTCAGAAGAAGAACAAGATGTTTAATGGAAAGAAGGAGGAGAGGTCGGCCTGGAAAGCGGGTTACTAGCCTGCTACTCCTCACGGGGGTAAGGGGAAAAGGGAAAGAAAGAGATAGAGGGAGGCATCATGAGCGGTGACTATGGTTTGGTACAATGAGTCACTGCACACACTGTCCTGTGCGGGGTAGGAGATGTACGAAAGTCTCTATACATTAGTTACATTAGCATAAGGATGCACTAAAGAAGAGCATCTAAGCCTGTCTCGCTCAGAAATCTGAACAAGCCCTTTAAGCTGCGTTGGGCGTGATCTAGGCGTTCCCAAGCGCACAAAAGCTTCTCCTCCGAATAGGGTTGGCAGTCCAGACGATCTATCAGACGCTTTAGTGACTGTCTTTCTGTCGCGTACTGAGGGCACACGCACAGGATGTGATGAATAGTCTCTGACGTGTGACACACACTGCAGTTAACGCTTTGCTCCTGTCCAATCTTGCAAATGTATTGTCGTGTATATGCAACACCCAGCCGAAGTCTATGTAGTACTCACTCATGAAAGATACCTCGCCCTTAGGACTCACTCGGACTCACACTCACCGAAGTTTTCCTCAACCGGACTCACTCGGACTCAGACTCACCAAAATTTTCCTCAGTCGCACTCACTAGGACTCAAACTCACCAAAATATTACTCACTTAGACTTACTCAGACTCAGACTCATGGCTCCATCTGAGTCTGAGTGAGTCGACTGATGAGTCCGTTAGTGTACTATTAGCTGTTTCGTCAAAGTTGTCAATGCCTTTTAGCACCGATATCTCGAATACTTGTAGCTCTATTTGGCGCTTTTGATCTCGTATCGTTAAAGACGAGTTATCAGCGGTCAAAATTCAATAAGGACATTTTTATTGCAAGTGATGACTCTCGCGCGATATTTTTAGCAAGAGCTTCATTTGAAAAAAAAGACGGAAAAGTCACGCCGCCTCCCCCACCTCCGTAACTCACGCACCTGTTTAATTAATATTGAGCTGGCGTGTGAGCGCTATTCCGTTAATGCGTGAGTAGACATAATTAGCATAAACGTGAGTCGACATAAGGCTGATAGTAATGCTGAAGCTGAGTAGCTAGGAAGTGAGGTCGGCAAAACATTGAGGAGCTCACTCAGACTCACTCATGAAATATACTTCGCCCTTATGGCTCACTCGGCCTCACACCCATCAAAGTTTTCTTCTGCTGGACTCACTCGGACTCAGACTCACTAAACCTTTTCTTAATGGGACTCACTCAGACTCACTGCTCGATCTGAGTCTGAGTGAGTCTGAGTGAGTCGACTCAGGAGTAAGTTTGCCGACCTAAGGCATATGTCAGCAAAACTTGTCGAGCTCACTCAGACTCACTCATGAAATATAATTTGCGCTTAGGACTCACTCGGACTCAAACTCACCAAAATTTTCTTAAGCCGGACTCAC
Source organism: Rhipicephalus appendiculatus (assembly GCA_030522465.1). Lineage (NCBI taxonomy): Eukaryota > Metazoa > Arthropoda > Arachnida > Ixodida > Ixodidae > Rhipicephalus > Rhipicephalus appendiculatus. Next base: position 24,056 of record JALIZH010014339.1, on the reverse strand, counting down.
ACTCACGAAAGTTTTCTTCTAAATCCAAGTGCACGGGCCTCCAACATATTCGCCTGCATCAAAGTACGGCCGTCGCGGCCGGGATCCAATCCCGCGACGTGCAGCTCAGCACTTGAGCACCATAACCACTAGACCACCGCGGCGACGTTGCAAAACAATGAGAGTTTCAGGAGGGAGGAGAAGAGAAATGTGAAAAGTCAGGGGGGTTAGGCAGTTCTCAGACCGGCTGGCTACCCTGTGCTGCAGGAAGGGGGTAATCGGAATAAAAGGTGATAGAAAAGAGATGTTACAAAGAAGACGCAGCAGAAAGGGGGGGGAGGGGGAGAAAAATAACCAGAGAAACGACATAGCTTCATGCCTGTCGCTAAGAGCAGTTGTCCCCAATACGCTCACAAAGCCTTCCGTGCCGAGGACGCTCTCGGCAAGCGTCCTGAGACCCTTTCCTTCGACAATGGGCAATTTTCAAGTCTGTCTACTTCTTGTGAAATTTCTTTTCTTGGCGCACTGAAGCGAGGACACTCACATAACTTACGATACCTTCGATTCTGGAGGCACTGCAAAACCCGGGTTAGTTGCACAAAGCTTTCGGAGGTTCAACAGGAGGCTCAACGCATCGACTGATCAGAAAAAGAGGAAGATGGCTTTCGCCTTTGAGTCGACTGAGACAAATGCATAAGGGATTCTCTGTTTTTTTTTTTTTTTTGTAGCTGGTTATAATCTAAGAGTAAATGTAAGCTACGCCCACTGTCATCGCTGTCCCATCATGTGGGAGTTCGCATACGTGCCCCATCCAATAGAATTATCTCCTTTTCGTGACGCCAATCATCCTAGTTAAGTGATTTTTCTTTATAAATATATGCTCCTGTCCCTGGTTTTCTGTCGAACACTTGAAGCTCCTGCCCAACTTCCGCAAACATTCTGACATGACTGCTTAGCCAAGCGTAATATTTTAAGAGGGGATGAAAAACTTAGTTGTCAGTATGTGCAATGTATACATTAGCAGCGATGAAGTACGGTTAGAATCGCAAGTTCACAGCAGGTGCCCCGCAGCTCACGGAGGGCAGCTGGTGTTCATTCCTTGGTTGTAATAGACTATAGCTCGCACATCTTTTATTCGCAACAAGATAAACTTCATTGCGAAAAAGCTTTCATAGGCGTTTCAATATACTGTACTACGTGCCCCAACGAGTGGCGCACACTCCGCAAGTGAATGCCTTGAATTGTCACTTTGCCTGTATGACTGGTGCAGAATGGTGAATTTCTGTAATCGATGTTTGTCTGAAGTTTACTACGTCTCCTTTTCCTACACGAGTATTTTCGTGCGCACTCTCTCTTTGAAAAATATATTACAGCTCTGAACAGAAGCAGCTCAGTGCTCCTAAGTGTATTCCATATCGGTATAGCTTCTTTTTGCTAGCCGAACGTTAAAATAAATGCAGCTTGCTGAAGCCAAACTAAGCCGAAGACCCCTAGTAATCATAGCATCTGGTAAATATACTTTTTACGAAATTCCACAACTGTCATTTTCAAGATTTAACATTATTTTACAGGCATTTCAGTAAAAGTTCTTACTGGCTTATCACAAATTATATGTTATGTTTGAAACGTGCAAAGATGGCACTCATATTTAGGCATTATTAACTGAAACTTTTTTGTATCTGAACATGTATTTCGTCTGGCATGAAATTAAGAGCCCATAAATTTTGTGTCATCGAATATAACTTACGGTTAGGGTAGCCGCAGCTATAAGGCTCTGTAAAGAATGGAAAAGGTGAGGCAATTGTATTTGTAGATATTCGATCCTGAAGAAACATACAAGAAAAAAAGTGAATGTTATTTCTACTACACCAGTAAATCAAAGTGTTTGATACCTTTATCCTGCACTAAGGGAGGGTCGGCAAACCTCCACGCACTCGCCTGATGCAATATCAGTTTCCTTGTAGCCACTGTGACTCGATCAACACAGCAACGTAATAACCCTTCTACTCATTTCCGAAAATACACAGAAGCAAAGACGCCTTGAATTTCGGTATTGGGCACATTCGTGATATATTCCTGCCACTAACTTTCAGATTTAATTTAGGGGTGCTGCTATAATCAAACATACTTCATTATTCTGCGGCATCTTCATTGGAGCTGTTCAAGTATGCCTAAGAGTAGTGTCACATGCTCATCGTCATCGTCATCAACGCCGCTGTCCTCATTTCTTCGTTTCTGTTTTTGTTTTCTTTGTTTCCGTGGTTATCCAACATTCCTGTAGAGATAAGCAAGTAGAAACAATGCTTACGCATACTGCTCTGCACCGCTGGTTGTTCCCGTTTCCTCCACGTTAAGTAGTTTCGTTTTTTTTTTTTCTTACGCCTCCACGTTCAGGGCTCTTACGCCGCAGCTTCCCTACGCCGCCATCACCTGTGTAAATGTTTCGAAGAATTTACTCTTCTGGAAGGTGTGGCGTACGTTTTTGTCTAATTTCGCGTTTTTTTTGTTTTTGTCGCGTGTCAATATTTCTTCAGAAAGCAACAGCTTGCAAAGTTTTTTATCTGTGTACTCTGGAGAGAAAATATTCCCGCTTACCGCATTTTCCCGCCGTTGCTTGGGAAGGAATCATCATGAGTAGTACAATCAGAATCTCTGCAACTGTTACAGCCTCCATGTTTCTGCCGAAGAAGTATGTCTTTCTTACTCGCCTGAAGACCTCGTCTGAGCACCTTGGAATGGAACATCCAAGCGAGTCTTAAAGAACCAATTTAACTGTTTATCACAAACATCAAATGGGTTTTTACAATAGAGCTTTCTAGAACGATTTCTCCACTTTCTCACCAACAAGGTTGTTCTTTTTTTTTACCCGTTCTGTTCGAATTCTCGCAATGCATCTGACGCATTTAAATAGCTATACAGCACAGACAATATACCTTTCCACTCATTTATCCGCACTAAAGGTTTTCAAGTAGGCGACAAGCCGCCATCCCTTTTACATCAGAAAACAAACGAATACTTTTCTTAAAATATTTTTCCAATTTTTTACATAAGGTAATTTTACAGTTGGCCATGTTTACAGTGGCTTCAACTATGATAAGAGTGTTTTGTAGAGTGAGGGTCAAGTATTGTGAAAGTTCGCAATGTCAGTGGTAATGTGTAATCCTGAAACAACAGCAATATTGTCACCACGCAATCAGAGCCCGTAATGCAGAACGTAGGTGTTATTACGAAATTTTCAAAAAACCCTGTATCGAAATTACTGCACCGAAACAGGCCCTATGGACACATTTCGTTTACTTGGACTAGTGTTTCCATAACACAACGAAGTTTACTTCCAAATTCAAAGGCATTCCTTGGGCGGGGACGCTACCACACTATGATTTGTCGGCGCAGCTTGATGCAGTAATGTTGTAGACAGCAGTGCAGAAATCAATCCCTACGAATGACAAAACGCGGGGCTGCAACATCTTAGGCGACAGCCTGCCATCACCATTGCGTGAATAGTCAAGAAGCTGCGCGCAACGCCAGCGAGAATGATGTGTCTGGGCCAACGCCGCCATCACACCATTACAATCACGCACGTGCGGTTTATGGAAAAGAAGATTGGACAGTACGTAGAGTCATGCACTGCGTTTAGTTGCATAAGCAACGAAGCCGAATGACCACACAGTCGTGCTCGGTTCAAATGACTTTAGCGTAACGCGAACAAAGTATATCTGTACTGGTGCATGATTGCTCTTGCCTAACTTCATCTTTGCAGGTTCATTCCGCGTAATTTTTTCCCGTTGTCAGCCGCCCATAGGCACAGTGATCACAACATTTAGTGGTTCCTGCCATAGGTCGGCAAAACATGTGGAGCTCACTCAGACTCACTCATGAAATTTGTTTTGCCCTTGGGACTCACTCGGACTCAGATTCACCAAACATTTCCCCAACCGGACTCACTCGGACTCAGATTCACGAAAATGTTTCCCGGCCGGACTCACTCGGACTCAGACTCACGAAAATTTTTCCCAGCCGGATTCACTCAGACTCAGACTCACGGCTCCATCTGAGTCTGAGTGGGTCTCCGTGGGCCGACTCATGAGTCCAATAGCGTACAATTGGCTTATTCGAACTTGGTGTGAATGCTCTTTAACACCAATATATCGCGTAATCGGTGCTGTACTTGGCGCATCTTGCACCTTATCAGTGGTTGCAATCCAGTAAAGACTTCAAAAATTCCCCGGGAAAGAGTTTCCGGGGGCGGGGGGGAGGGAAGTCGCGGCACCTCCTCCCTCCCTCCTCCTTAACTCAAGCCTCTGATCAATAAATATTGAGCTGGCGTATGAACGCTGGTGCTTTGGAGTATGCATGAATCGGCGTGAGTATAAACGTGAACGCTACGTAAGGCTGATAGTAAAACTAAGTTGCGTAAGTAGAACCGTAGATCGACAAAGAAGTGCACAGCTCACTCAGGCTCACTCCAGAAATACATTTTGAGCTTAGGGCTCACTCGGACACTGACTCACCACAATTTTCATCAACCGGACTCACTCGGACTCAGACTCACTCATGAGTGAGTTTGCCGACCTATGGTTCCTGCTATCCACAATCGTTTTCTATCCTTCACATGTTATGTGATGCTTAGATTACCCCCCATTCTAAATATTTATTATGAAAGATACTGAAAGAGAGATTGGTACCTATGTGTAGCGCTGGATACTCCTCGTCTCTAGGACAATACCTGTCCGCGCCATGTAGTTCCAATCAAAAAAATACACAACTAAGCACATGCGCGAACACTCAAGCACTTAGTTCCAGTACTTCAATACAAACAAAGGTTCACACAAAAGAAGAGTTCACAAAAAGACAAATGTTCACACAAACAAATAGTGCACACGTTGCAGCAGAGTTCAACAAGATGTTCACTTAGCAGACACTGCACACTAGCTAATTTCTTGCGAATTGCCACACTTTAAATACAACTGTCATCTCCGAAGAAATAAATTCCACATAGCCTCAAAAACACGAGAAACATCTAACCAAGAGCGCTCGTTAATTACTAACAGTGCCAACAATGATTTTTGTCCGCCTTAGTATCTCTTTCATTCCTCCAAAAATTGTACTATTGCGCGCGCAGCAACCTAATGATAATTTTCTTTTGGCCATAGGCCTGAAATCTTTTATTGATTGTGATCGTTCATATAAACAATGCAGCTCTTGAAAAAGTCGCTTGTGGCTTGGCGTGGCATTCACACATGCCTACTCATTTTTAATCAGAATGTGCAACAGTCCTACATGCGAAAACTACAGCTGCGAGGAAACAATCACCCATTTGTTCTGTGAGTGCGCCCGCTTCAGGGCACCTAGCAAAGAACTGCAAGAGTGTTAGACAGACTTGACAATCGCCCTTTGTCTGAGAGAATTGTCCTGCGACAATCGCTTAGACCGTTCTCAGCAAAGAAGGCACTGAAAGCGTTGTTGCACTTCTTACGGACAACTGGTTTCAGCGACAGAGTTTAAGTAGTGAAGTATTCTCTTTTCCTATTGTCTTTTTTAACACGAATGCGTTTTATGCCTGGTCCACCAAGACCTTCATGACGTATTTCCGTCACGGAAATGCGTCATCAAAATTAACACGACCAGATGGCAAAGAAAGAAAATCACAGCATATCCACGAAGTGAATAATGATGAGTGGGTGAAGCTGCCGGGGATCATTCGGGTAAGCATGAATCTCCCCGTACATTGCCCTCTCGATCATGCAAAGACGTGACACGTCGTCACGCGAGCCCTCGACGCCTCTGGATCGGCTTGACGGCGTGGCGTGCCGCTGCAGCTGCGCGAGCCCTCGCCGCCTCTGGATCAGCTTGCCGACGCTGCCGTGCCACTGCAGCTTCGCGAGCCCTCAACTCCGGGTCGGCTTGACGGCGCTGCCGTGCCGCTGCAGCTTCACGAGCCCGCAAATCTGGATCCGCTTGTCTGCGTCGCCGGCGCCTAAACTTCTCTCTCGCACAACTTGAGAGCCCGCGCTGCAGCCGCTTTGCGAGCCCTCCGCTCCGCCGCCACCTTGTCTTCTTCGTTGTTCATAGCAGTTGTAGGTAGTAGTAGTATCGAAGCGCACTGAGTGACGACCATCGAAAGAGAGAGGAAGCGCGCCAAGAGACGAGAGTAGAGCAAGCGCGCTGGAGAGTGGGGCGAGCGCCACAGAGCCATCTAGTGGGCGCCATGCAAATCAAATGAGAGCACAGCTGCACCTATAGCGGGAGCGGCGAGCACTAGCGTGGCTACACCGGGGGGGGGGGGGGTGATGTACAAGCCTCGACCTTAAGGAGCTTCGCCTCTAAAAGAGAATGTGATCTGCAACGCGCTTATTGTTCATCGTCATGAGCATCATCGTCATCGTCATGGCGTATAATGGTTACCTTGCATGTGCTGTGCCGTAATGGCAGCGTCATCGTCATCGCACTAGCGTGGCTACACCGCATTCCGTGCTACACCGAGTGACATCGGGGGAGTGATGGACAAGCCTCGACCTTAAGGAGCTTCGCCCCTAAAACTAGAAGTTCGCTGACTACGGAACGAACCCACGACCTCTCGGACCACGGTGGTGGCTAGCGGGCATTGAAGCCACTGCGCCATCGTCAAACACATAACGGAGGCCACACGAATGCTCGTTTTATCTGTCACACTCTCCTCTCATAGTGCTCTTGGCTAGCGGGCTGGTGTCGCCGTCGGGAGTGAGAATCGATCCCGGGCCATCCGCATGGCAAGTAGGTGTTCTACTACAGAGCTACGCTATCGCTTCAAACTCTTCCGGAAAAAAAACTACATGAATGTCATGTAGTGGAAGGAGTCCCCTTAATGGAATGTAATATTGCGTACCAAAAGCGTAGAATTGCACTAGGCGTCAAAACATGTAAATTGCGCAATGAGTGTCTTTTAATGACCAAACCATTACAAAGCGCTCAGACATATTTAATCACCATCAGCCGCAAAGGCATTAACAATGTCAGCAACTGCGTAGGTTCGCGTGTTGCCCTACAAACCCGTAGTGGGCCCTTCGCTGATTCGCAAAAGAATTATGGCGTAGTGGGCACTTAACAACTGTACTTGCAGTAGGCATCCCAGGATAATTTGAAACAGTCAACGTTACAAGCATAGTCGTTCGTTACCTTACGGCACGGTCGAGGCATGCATCGTGAACCAAAATATGTGTCGTTTTTTTTTTTTTTCAGAAAGAGCCAAATGCAGAAACTGAAACCAGGCTGAACTTCACAGGAGCATAAAGCGCGCCTAAGTATATTTAACTTCTAAAACAGTTTGAATTAAGATGAGGTTTTTCCTGGTTGTAACGTGAACTCAAAAAGGCAGTTTTTAATCAAAAATGAGCGAAATGCTGCATCTGTTTCAATCAAACTCAGCCATATTCATTAAACCAGCGCTGCGTCAACAATGGTGACCAAAACAACCAACATGGTCTCATCCAATATGTTTCGTTTGTGTCCTAGTTTCTTTGCTTTCGTATTAACGTTCCACAATTAGTTTTTCTAGCGCGAGTTGGCACTTACTGAAGGATATGATGTTGTAGGGCAAAAGTCGAATATAAAGGGTAAGTGGCCTATTTTCCTACTTCTTTTTTCCTCTGTTTCTTTTCGAGTTTAGCGCTACAGTATCATGTCCTTCTTTCGCTCCAAAATGGTATATATTAAATAAAAGACATGAAATGAAGATATTGGGCACCGATCTATTCCTTGAAGAAGAAGTGATCAGAAACGGTTCGGCATAAAATGAGCTCAGAAGCTGGAGGACTTTTAAAGGCCTTCACTAGATTCCAAAAACAAGAAAACACTGCCGACAGTCCAGAATAGCGCACCTATTGCCAGGAAGGACTACTCGCTCTTGGAGTCTAGTAATCGCCATTACGTCCATGCGAAGAAGGACGGCACCAACAGAAGTACAAGGATGATGTTATTTTTATCAAAAAGTACTGCTCTACCGTACATTCGAATCATTTTATACTTCTTTTACGAGCCAATTTAAGCCCAAATGAAATGTGCCAATCAATAGGAGCCAAATACAAATTTTACACCTGAATACCGATGAAATTGGGCTATGTAGATTTTAGCCTCAATACAGATTGAAGGTATTTAGGGGGCAGGAACACACTGGCAAAAATTGTTTGAGTAGGCTCGACCATATTATCAGTAGCAAAAAAGTGCGTTTTTCTCAGTTTCAGTCAAGTGCATTTGGCTCTTTTGAGAAGAAAACGCCACACTAGGCTAGCACTTGAGAAGGCGATGCGCACAAGGTGGGGACACTCTTGCAGGCGAAGCTGAATAGTCCCCCCAAGTTATTGTATCGTGTAGCCTTTTTTTAAAGTGCTCTTTGAATTAGTTTTAATAAATGTTTCTTTTGGAGTTGAACTGGCGGAGCATCATTCATTGGCAGCAAGAAGGACGGAACATCTCAAGGCTTTCTTGAAGATCTGTCCTCATTGGCACTTGTATGCTCTGAATATGCAGAAAAAGTGCGATACTATAATGCGTATAGTTTCACTTCCACTGCGGCCATGCATGCACATTTATGCATTCGAAAATACAACGGTAGTGCATCCAACTAAAATACTCAGTTTTATGGCGTATATCCTATTGAGCTTCAGTCACCCAGGTTCAGCACCATGGTGAAAAAGCGTGTTGACAACTCGTTAAACATGCCATTCCTCTCTCCTGTTGGCTCATTCATGTGAGCCACGACAAGCGCTTAGAATAACACAGAGATGAGCTAGTTGGTACGCATTCATACCAAAAGACAGGGCGTGCAAACACGGACACAACACGGATGTCAGGACACCGCGAACGCCTACTAACAACTGAAAATGCGCACAACGGCAGAAAAGAAAGAAGCTACGACAACTTATCTGCGCATGCCAATGCAATATGCGAACTTATCACGCTGGCACGCGTGGCGGTCTACGTGAAAGATAACTGTTAAGGCATTTGATTTCATCTTTGTGCAAGTTAATCGACGATTCATTTACGCATGCGCTACCACTATTATCAATATGCCATGCATCGATCATCAGACGCGTTTCATCAGAGGCATGGCATATTGATAACAGTGGTAGCGCGTGCATAAGCCAACCGTTTTCTATACCTACGCATACAAAACGTTTGCCTACAACTAAAATTGATAAGTTCCCCGACAAGTGATTGATGGTGGACAACTTGCGCGGATTTGACAAGTTGGCACTACATATTAAATCTTGTTACACGTGCTATCGGCGACGAAGGAAACGCGAACAATGATGCGCGTGGTGCAGTTTGCAGTTTCATGATTAGAGATAGATGCGCTCATGCTATTTGCCACTCGTGCACCGCATCCATGCTTTCGATCGCGCAATGCTGCCCAACCGGATGTGCGCGCCTGTCAGTGGTGATGACTGAACGGTGCGCAATATGTCATTGATAATCTTCGGGCCACGCGGTCCTCTGCTCGCTTTTCGTTTGACGCCGGTAGTACAGCTTGGTAAAAGGTAAACATTGGCGAAAGGGGCCATGAAAAGGAAGAAAAGCGTTCTTCCCCACACTTTTTACGGCCCCTTTGGCCGGTTCTTATCATACTTTACAGCGCTATAACAAGATTAAACATTATTTCGTACAATGGTCGCACCACGCTCTAACAGTACTCAGCCGCTGAGTGGCATTTACTTGGTTTTATTTCAAAGACATCTTATTACAACTCTCTGACACGAATGTTTCGTACTTATTTACGTTAGAATGATTGCTCTAATTCTGTTCAGCGTACTTTCAGACGACCGTGAAAACGTGGATGCATTGAAACGTGGAGTGAGAAAACGCAGATTCATTTACGCATAGATTTAAAAAAACGACGGGAATCTTGTCAATACTTCATAGCACCGTCATGCATCATCCTTTTTTTATTCGCACTCCCAGCCTACTAGCTGTGTTGTCTAAATTTGATGTACTTTCGGAGCGCTTACCTGCATGGCAGCCGCCGAAAACTTGGATCTAATCAAAGGAATGACATCACACGTCGTTCGTCAAGGCTTGAAACTTCGAAAAATGAAATTGAACCGAGGGAGCAGGCTTAGCAACCGAACACGCGGAGCACGCTGTATACGTACGTACATTGCGTTACAACGCAGACACGGACGTTGAAGCCCAAACACTAAAGAAAGTTATTTAAAACGGGCCGGCAAGGCAAACAGGCCACGGCCGGAGGCGAGTCATAAGGAGAAGTCTACGTCATACAGGCAGATGCATAGATTGACTGCCAACAGACGACACTAAGAGCAGTCAACAATGAACGTGCTCCTGACGGCAACCATCTTAATCCTAAACGTGTTCCGAACCCGTGCCTTATTACGTATCAACAAGATTGTGGATTGCGACCACGCCTTACAGAAAGCTCGCGGCCAATTGGGCTGTCCACGAACGCCGTTTTTTGTGTCTTTGCGCTTCACATTTGCGGGGCATCGCTCTCGGAGTGCTCCGAGAATCGTCCGAATTAACCGAGTTTCCTCCAAGTATGACCAAATTAACGAGAGTTTCATGCTATTAAAAAATGTATATACTGGCCGGAACCAGAGAACAAGTCCGAATTAACCGATTTGCAAAATTAGATAGTGTCTAATCAACGAGATTTCACTGTGTTTAGGTGCGCGCTAACGACTACCTACCCACCAAAATTCATCCGCCGTCCACTCAGTTCGGTTTTCCTCGCAATTGTTTTGGTTTAGAAGGGATATCTCGGCTAGTGAGTGATAGTTCATTTTTGTCCAGCTTACAGAGCTCTAGAAATTGTAATTACAGAGCTCTAGAAACGAGGACGAATTGCGAAGAAGTTGACAACATAGCGCTCGTGCCATCACCTACTTTGAACGTCGTCCTCGTCCCTTTAGCGCTGTAAGCCGGTCAAAAATGTATTGTCCTGGTGCGGACCAAAGACATTTTTTTTTCACTTTGATATCGCCGTTATCAGTGTAGAGAGTACATTGCTTGCACTTTGGCTTTGTGTTTTATGGGCATAAGTTTCCTAAATAAACAGTTTCGTCTTTAATATCTGCAATGCCATGTTCTTCACCGTCGCGACTGCATGACAATATGAGTCGCACGTGCAAAACCTATGTAAAGCAGCGGCAACAAGCATACATATACACTGATCATTCAAACACGTCAGTAGCTTGGTGCACATTGCGTTTCTATTTAATTTTTGCAAAGCAAAGCTCTCACGATCCGCCGTCGAGAAACGTTGAAAGAAATGCGCCCCTTTTTTTTGTAATTGCGCGCGTCAATAGTGCCGAATCCATTGCGTCCATTGGTGAACCAGTGCTGAGCATGAAATGTTAAACAGGCCCCATAATATTTCACATAAAGCACTTCACTGCAAGAACACTTTTAACTTCTAGTCTACGCACCACCATAGTGGAAATTTCACTTACGGCACTGATTGCTGAATACACTGCAGGAAATTGCTGTTAACAAAGCAGTCGTAACAACACCGAGGAGCATTGCGTTTATACCGGTTTTGTACATTGTACGTCGGGTTGCGTAAGCCCAGCTGCACTCACTAGCCACGTCGCAGTAGTTTTTAGCGGTTTCAGACCTCGCACCTGGCCACAATTTTCTACAAATGGACTATATTAAAAATATTGCTTAAACTGCACTGTCCTTTTTACCTGCATCGGGTATATATATATATATATATATATATATATATATATATATATATATATATATATATATATATATATATATATATATATATATATATATATATATATATATATGCTATTTTTATGATAAAAGTCTGTACCCCGCCTATCACCTGTCTTCGGGATAAAACGCTATATGTTTGAAAGTGCGAATGTGCGCCCTTCGACTGTGCACAATTAACCGGACAAACAACGCAGGCATACAAGGGGTGTTTGTCCTCCTCGTCTATCCCTTTGATGCCTCAAACTTTTTCACTACGCAAGAGAAAAGAAGCTGATTTTCCCTGTCGAGTCGTCTTAGACAGAGGCATAATTGACCGTGCGAGCTTTTCCTCAAGCTGCTTAAATGTTTACAGTCGTCCGTAGCAGGAATTTCAAGGTTTCGTTCAAATAAAGTATAATGATGCTCTACGAAACGCTATCACATAGAAAAAAAGGTGAAAGAGAAATCCGCCAGGCCTGCGCAGAACGCGCAGTATTCACAGCGAAAGTTGGAAGAGCGACCTTTCTAGAGCGTTTTTTAAACACTCTTGGGGTAACTACTGCAAGCACGCTTGATGGTACCCACTACGCCATAAATTATCATAACTTTTGTGTAGTGGGGAAGCGTCCATATGCCATTTTTCGTCATTCTTCGCAAAAACGTCATACCCGCTACACGCTTGTGAGGCATTATGTGCACTTTGTTGATGCTGTGGCTGACGACGATGAAGAACTATGCCTGAGGCTTGTGTAATGGGTTGGAGCATTGAACGACCCACTCGTTACGCAATTCGCATTGTGTGACGCCTGGTTATTACTTTACTTTTCTAAAACGCTTTATTACGTATGTTAACGCGATTCCTCATCGTGTGCGTGTGTGTGGTATTATGTGCCTATCAGTGTATATATCATAATCATCACCCCAGCCCCTGGATTAGCATGTCAGGCGAAAAGGCCAGGCAAACATCTCCAGCTCTTCATTAAAATATTTCTCTCTCTCTCTCTTACCCGGCATGAAGCCTGCATAGGGTGTAGGCAACGTCGTTTCAAGCACCGGCATAGCTCAGTGTCAGAGTGCAGGGCTGCCGCGCAGAGGGCCCGAGTTCAATTCCCGTTCTGTCCTCGACATTTTTTATTTAGTTAGTTTTTTCTTATTTCGCACGATAGGGGTTACGGACACCGGCGTGTGCGGCGGCGGACAACTATGGTGCCAGAATCGGCCCTTGTTATGACCTCATAACAGCTTTCGCAGCAAAAACCATTGACGGTAACGGCAAGATATACGCAGGTGGCAGCCGGCAGAGGACTATCCTCGATAGCCCTGTCCTTATCCCGCTTTCTTCACTAAACAGCGAAGCTTTTACCGCGAAAGCTGTTATGAGATCGCAACAAGGGTGCCGTAGTTGTCCGCCGCCGCCGCCGCCGCCGATCTCCGTAACCACTATCGCGTGAAATAAAAAAAAAACGAAATAAGAAAAAAATGTCTAGGATGTCCCCCTGGGTCCTCTCCATGGCCGCCCAATATTCTACCACAGAGCCATCCCGGTTTTTTTGTTTTTTTTCATGGTATTTAATCAGCATAGACATGGCACTTGCTTGGAAAGCAATTCAGTACAGACAGAAAGCTGATATGTTCATTCTGCTCGTATCGCGAGCGCGACACAATGACGAACACATAACAATAAAGAACGCGCAATCATCTATAGAGCGGGTACCTCAGGTAACCGCCTTTTCCAATTGCACTCTAGAACGGCAATAAGGATAAACACCTTACCAATACAATATACCATTCTTGCTGAAACTACATTTGCTGGTATACATCGCTTAGTTTAGTCACCGTTCGAATGAAGTGGGCCGTTCAGCATATTATTGGCTCGACGTTTCTCTGCAACATTCGCGTCTTCCCAAGGATATGCATTCCAATGAGAAGAAACATGTGGAATGGTACATCATTGTAACTCGCTGGCAAGAGATATCGAACGGAATGTGAATTTAGCAGAAAGCCTTTTTGAAGAGTTTGCTAGAGCACATCCCAAAATAAAATCGCATCTCTGCAGCTATAAAACAATGTTCGATTGTTTCGGGCACATCACACAGAGGACAATTAACGGGCGACACCAAAATGTCTCTTGAACGAAGCCAGGTCTTCACAGGCAAGGTCTTTGAGTGTATTGAGTGGTCTGTGGTGCCACCAAAATACCTTGGTGTTCCACTAAGTGCACACAAGTCCAGTGCACACTACTGGGAAGAGAGGGTGGCAGGTCTTTAACGCTATGCTAAATCTTTTATACCTACGTAACCTTTCAATTTTCGGTAAAGCGGAAAACCTGCAACATGTTTTTGGCCAGAAAAATTTTCTAGGTATTATAAGTGCCACACTGTGCTAGGTCGTACATACACAGCTTTCACCGCAAATTAGCAACATTTATATGGTCATAAACCTATGAATCCATGAGAAGAGACAATCTGTTGAGACCAGATAGTGCAGGTGGGCTGGGTCTTGCATCTGTATGTGTGGCAAATTGTATCTCTCTACTTCTTTTTTTTCGCGACAGTTCACACCTTATTGTTACAGCCTTATTGCAGGTAAATCTGCTAAATGTGCTACCTGGCCTAGTATAGTTTCATCCGAATTTTTCTCGAAAACCATGTATGTGGGGATTTATGCGCGAAGTGTATTTCTCTGCTCGTTTTTTTATTGTTTTTTTTTTTTTTGTTTTTTTTGACAGTTCGGTTTTCAAATCGAATATTTGTACTGCGTGTCATGCAAACATCTTTACAGATATTTAATAATGATGTTGTTTCCACCACCACTTTATCGTGCAAAATACTTTGGACTGCCAGGCCATGGCGTCCTAGATCGAGTGCGTAAAATGCCGCTGCCACCCTCGACAAAACAAAAAAAAATTTTTTTAGAGGCATCTCGGTGCTCACAACTCCTGCGCACAAAAACCCTATGCAAGCGGAATGTCTGGAAGGGACCGCGTTAGCATGCGCAATATAGCGTGGTAGAAGAGTAGAATAACACCCAGGCGTCACAGAATCTGAATTGTGTAACCAGGCGTCACACAATATGATTGCGTAACGAGTGGGTCGTTGAATGCTTCCCACCCATAACAAAGGACTCATCATCGTTATCATCCACCGCATCAATTTATGGTGCAGTGGGTACCTTGCAAGCGTACTTGTATTAGTTGCCCCAAGAGAGTTGGCAACGGGTTCTAGAAATGACGCTCTTCCGGTTTCCGCTGTGACTGCGCTGCGCTTCCCGCGCAGGCCTGACGTGTTTTTTTTTTTTCGTTTTTTTTTTTTTCTAGCAAATTGCTCCTTGTCCGGCGAACCAAAAGACGCCAGGGCCTGCGCGGAAAGTGCAGCACAGTCACAGAGAAAGCTCGAAGAGCGGAATTTCTAAAACCCGTTGAAAACTATCTTGGGGCTACTAATGCAAGTACGCGTGTAAGGTACCCACTACACCACAAATCATAATTTTTGTCAAGTTGGGAAGCATCCGCTACGCCATTCTTCGTTACTCTGCGGAGAAGTGAGGTACCCGCTGCACATCTGCAAGGCATTATGTGCACTTTTTTGATGATGTGGCTGATGACGATGAAGAATTATGGCTGAGCCGTACGTAATGTGTTGGAAGCATTCAACCGACCCACTCTTTAGGCAAATCGTATTGTGTGACGCCTGGTTACACAATTCGCATTGTTCGACATCTGGTTGTTATTTTACTCTTCTACCAGGCTATATTACATATTTTAACGTCGTTCCTTGCTCTGCGTGAGGCCTGTATAAGGTATTTGTGCTAAAGAGTTTCGAGCACCTACATGGCTCTGTGGTAGAATACTGGGCTGCCACGGAGAGGGCCCAGGTTCGAGCCCGATTCCATCCTGATTGTTCTAGGGGCGGAGCACTTTAAGACCGAGCCTTGTCGGCGTGTGGCGGTGTGCACGCTCATAGCCCAGGTGCGTCTCGTCAAAGAAACCAGTTCTTGTGCTGCTGTGCGTAAGCGACAGGACATTATGGATATAGCCGAGTACAATAAGCTCATGCGCATGACAAATGCCGAGCAGTACGAAGTGCTCATAGAAATCAGCTGGGCATGCATCCATTGCGGGACCAACTGGTTGTGATAGCACACTCATCCTCAGGTTGGCAATGGACACCTACAACCGCTACAATGACGCCGGTCCCTACAATCGCATTTGTAATTTGCGCCAGCACGGGAAAAGCGGCGGGGTGGCTGTCGGAGGAATCACGGTGCACTCGACGTTCAAACTCTATTGTCGGAGAGTGCCCGCCCTTTCGTCTGGTCAGCTCGGCCGTTCTTTTTTTTTTTTCCTTTTCCGTGATGCGCTGTACCAATTCAAGGTAACGCGGCGACGACGTGCCGCTACATTGCTGTCTGCTAAATTACGCTGCGGAGCTACAAACCGGGCGTCTGCTTGACTATCCCAAACCCTGGAAATCGCGGTTCAAAAGTGTCAGTTAAACTCCCTTTAACACTCAAAGTCGAACGATTCCTGCACGCCCGGCAATGCATTAAATTACACAAGTCGCAGACCGGATTCATCATAAGGGATATCGAGCCGCGCATTATGAGATACGCGCATTACTTTGACGTTCCCAGTCAACCGTATTCTTTCTCTCCCATCCACCTAAAGCTTTGTGCACCTCCCGTGGTGTTGCACTACGCCCAGGATCGGCCCACTTTAGAGCAAGCGACGACGTCATTAGATGACTTCATCTGATGACGCCATGATGACTTTGTAAATTTCGGCAATCTCAGACGTAGTGTTTACGTCGCATGGTGATGTAAAAACGTGCCGTTCCTTTACTCGTCGCTCGCTCGGAGAAGGCCATGGAGGCTTTTCGGAATGGTCTCACGAAAGCCTCGCTAACTCGCCCAGAGCCTCGCAAAGTCTTGTGAAGTCTCACACGCAGGTGCCACCGAAGGAAGCGCCAAAATGGCCATTTGAAGATTTCGCCCTAAAATCGTCGTTTAAAGTGCCGCGGCGACGTCAGAAGACGTAATTATGGCGTCGTCTTTGTCACTAATAGCAGTAACATCGTAGAGCCTATGAATGGTCTTCGTGAAAGCATAAAAGTTCCAAGTCACCAGTTGTCGTGAGTACGATTCAGCAGAGGCTAGAAATATGCATCTTCACAATTCGAAGGCAGATAGCAGACTCGTTGTCCACCATGTCCGGCGAAAACAAAACTTGTTCATTGAGGGAGTGATCGAAAGGGGGAATAACACGCAACGACCCTTAAAGCAACAATAAATAGGGGGGGGGGGCAAAAGCTGTCTAAGCATGTAAGGTTGCCTCTCTGAAGCTGCGTCCACTGGATGGAAACAGGCAGCCGGTCGCTACACGCTCTGAGTGGGTAGCACTGCTCAATATCGACTAGTGTTGGCTAGTGACACCTCGTATCGGATAGTGCCGCCAAAATTATCGATAATGACGGTTACTTTTGCCTAAGTGATGGCTAGTAGAACCGAAATGGAATGTAGTGTCGTGTCGTTCTGCATAGTGGTGGCTAAGGGAATGTCGAATGGGGCAAGCTTTTAGTGACCACTGCTCAATGCATGATGGCCATTGCCGTTTACAGTGGGTTCCAATACCCACCGTAGAGCGCTAGACAGACACCTAAGCGGGCAACTGTCATCTTAAGTCTCCTTCAAATTCTCACGTAGTCGGCAAAGTAGAGAGCTTTGCGAAGACAGCATCGGTGACAAATACTATCCGTGCTACTTTACTGTCAAAACAGTTAGGCAGTCGGACAGAAGGCTAAAAACTTTCAGAGAGGGTCTTCATCTCAACGAAAGACGACGCCATGGTTTATTTGTTACGCGCTTAATGTGAGCTATGCTGAAATGCTTTGACCATGAAGAACTTGAAAACGGAGAGATCACATGGGCTTTTCTCAGCTTTGCCTCGTCGATTCAAGGTGGCATCGCCTCATGCTGACTTCTTCCAGACGCGTTCCATCACTCGGGCGACAAGGGCTAAGCTGTCAATGCCGGCTCTCTGTGATGCTGGCCAGAATGGGAACACAGCCATAGCATTCACAGCTCATGACTAATATCGAAGAATGTTGGCTAAACGATGGTTCACGTTGGCTAGTATCGCTTAATGGAGGCTAATTTCTGCTAACATTGGCTAAATTAAGTGCAATTTTGCCTGCGTTGCCATATGTTGTGTGAGGTATGCTACCGCAAGCAATCCTTGTCCACTGTCCCACCATTCTCCAGTGTGGAGCTCCTACCGTAATTTTTTGTTTTTTTTTTTTTTTTTTTTTTTTTTTTTTTTTTTTTTTTTTTATGTCGGGAGCAAATGTTTTTGATTTTCACGTCTGTGGTTAATGGCTTGCGATGTCGAAACAGGTCTGGAGCCTGTTGATGATAATCGTAAGCACTAAGAATATACGTGGGTGGGTTGGGGATTGATTCTAGGGTACAGCGCGAAAGAACACAGGACGCGGCGCCTTGCCTCGCTTACTTGTCTGCGCCCTGTGTTTTTGCGTGCTGTACGGAACATTCGTAAAATATAGCGAAGTATTGGAACATGTACAAGAAAATAGAGCAAACTGTGTTTTTAGGCTGATATTGAGCTGTTTATCGTTCATTACTTCCTCTTCATTACTAAAACTTTCGGCTACAAAAAGGCCAGTTATACCGACTTTCGGCGACAAGAACAAAGAATATAATCAGTACCGTAAAGGCAGGACACTACTGAGTAAAAGTGTGGGAGTCGATTAGGCACAAGAAAATGTTAACAGCACAAGAGCAGCCCAAGCATGAGCATACGGGAGAACGCAGTGAAAACACAAGAAGCGAGGAACAAAAAGCCTTTACTGAAAAACATATCAAGCCGCAGCCCAAGATATTCTAGAGCCTTGGGAGGAGTGAGTGAGACGCTGTGCCACAGTTTTTGCACACCACTCATGTCTTTTTGTTATGTTATGCAAGAAGCACGGCGTGTCAGCATCTCTCGGCTAAAATGATGTAGGAGCCTTATAGTACCGCATCCGTTTGGATATTTCCAAGTCATAAAACATCTAAGTGAAGAAGACGAAATGAATCTCGGCAGGGCAGGTGATGATATAACTGCTGCTCATTAACAGTAACAGACTCGATTCCAAGGGAAGACAAGACCTTCAGGAGGAGGCAGATAGTTTGTAGAGCAGATTACAATATGAAGCTTGCAGTGATTGAGTTTGTGGGGTGTCCCCGTCTCTAAAAAAGTTCGAACAATTTTCTTTGTCGTAAACAGTGTAGTTGCCAGCCTTTACACAAAAAGCATCGAAGATGTAATCACACTAAAGAGGAGTGTCAGTGAGAGAATCCTCCTTGACCCACAATTCACACCCTGAAATACAGAGAGGCGTTAAAAGCATGTCTCACTACAGGAACTACATTGAGACGCGAGTACTGCAGCCACCATGTATAATTCACGTTACACTAACGCTAGGCACAGCCGCGTGCTTGCTTCCAGAATTTACTCTATTCTTCGTAACGCCTTCATGCGCTTTTGCTTAACGCACTACTACAGAATACGCGGCAGTAGCAGACTCCAGTGGTAAAACATACAGGTATTATTCCAATTCGTAACGACATATATATATATATATATATATATATATATATATATATATATATATATATATATATATATATATATAATGTCACGTGATTTATTCACGTATAAACGTACTGGAAGGACGAGGAACGTCAGGAGGCCTAAATCCAAGCAAGCGCAAGCTCGGGTCGCGTGTCTGACACCAACGCTGTGGCTTGCTTTCTTGGCTGCTTCGTCGTCTTCTCGCATTGATCACTACATTGGCCCCCGGTGAAGAGCGTAGCCATCCTGGTGACTTGAGGCGTAGTCAGTATAGCGGGGTCATAATAGGGCTTGAGCCGACTCACATGTGCGATTTCCCTCCCACGACGACGTAAGTCATCGGACGGTGTCAAAGGCTGAATCTCATAATTGACTGGTGACGTACGGGCTAGAATGCGGTAGGGCCCGTGGTATCGGGCCAGTAATTACGACGAAAGGCCAGGAGTACTCGATGGAATCCAAAGCCAAACGCGGGCACCAGTCGTGAAAGTAGGAAGACGTCGGTCGTTGTCGTGCCCTTAGCTTCTGGTGGTGCTCGGGAAACTGGGACCGACAACAGGAGCAAAACGCAGGCACGCATTGGCGCGCACGCCAGTATGCATCAGCTTCGGCCGGTGGTACGAGGTAGTACGATGTTGAAACTTGTCCTTCCTCCGCGGTGGCTCGATCGGCGGGCCGGCAATCATCGTTTGGCGTTTTTTGTGGCGTTTCCAGCTCTTCTGTACGGATCACTGTCTCTTACATGGCATCAAGTAACTGTGCTGATACTGTTTTCCCGCATATATTGCATCAGTATTTCGTGCAACAAGCTCTACTGTGTGTTTTCGCCGATGGTTCGTTACAACAATGGCTGGATTGCTAGCCCTAGCCACCTTCGTTGCAACTCGGAACGTCGCACGTTCGGATAAAGTACTTTTCTCGGTAAGTGAAATTAAGTGCGGCCTGACTTTTTTGTGACTATATACTACTGGAACTATACAGCATGTCTTGGAATTAAAGGGGTGGTGCCACCACATTTGCGGATAGCGCGTTCTTTACTGCAAGTGTTTCTTATAGCTCTAGGAAGTGCGATACACGCACCAAGATTCATGTATTCTCGCTAAATAATTTAATATCACCTCATTTATATGGACAACTTTCGCTTTCGGTTTCTGGGCGCCGTGTTGGGCGGTGACGTAGAAGTGTAGGAGACTTGGTCACGTGACCACACAAGGCTGTGGCGCACCTCGTGCTGAGGACCGTCTGCTCTCGCACACACGTGCCATGCACACAAGCACCAGCAAAACAAACGCGCCGACAGGTGCGCTGGCTATGAACCGATGCCTTGCCGGTACGTACGTTGCGGAGTCGGCGGAGGTGGAGGAGGTCGCTCACGTCACTACTGATCTGGTGTGACGTCGCTACAACTTTCGTTGTCCTTCCTAGAGTGACCTAGACTAGGGGAGAGTGTCCAAAGCGCCGCCTCGCGCGTGGGCCTTTTGCGGTGAACTGCCGCGCCACGTCGCTGCTGCGCCGGACCCGTTAGAGTTGCTGTATATGCTACCTTTAGGTAGCAGAGTTGCGCATCTGTTTTCCAAACGCCACTAGCAACCATGCATTGTGGAGAAGCTGATGCATGGAGAACCATGCATGTTGCGGAGAAGCCACGCCCTGAAAACGGCCGCGGCGCCGAAAGCGGTTGCCGTCCACCTAGAATCTATCAAGTCACCGTCTTGGACTCTGCAGCTCGTTAGATACGAACTGGTTCTTTTATTTGCTTTAGATTCATGCCCTTAAGCTTTGACAGCAATGTATTTTCGTCGATTCGGCACCGTTTTCGAAAAACATACTGAAATAGTCGATACTGTAGGCTTAGCGAGTGGCGGTGGGCGCTCCCAGAATCTCGGAGGACATATATTATGTGTTCGTCACTTGTTTTTTATCCTCCATAGCTGGCGCCACATGACTTGTTGGCGGCGGCGGCGGCGGCGCATGTTATTCGGCACTACGCTACGCCTTTGCGTTATCGGATAGACTAAAAAACGCTTTTGTACTCTCGTGGCACTGTCCCGAGAGCAGGTGTTTATTCTTTCATCGCCGGTCGTTGGCACGCCAGGCATGTCGACTGGCGATCGCCGACACGCTTCGTCGATCGGCGGCAGGCTTAAGCAAGTCGCCTGCAAAAACAAAGTGCGGCTTCGCCACATAGCTATGGTTGCTAGCCAAGGCAAGATGGCGGACCTATGCGCAACTCTGCTGCCGTAGGGGGAGCATATACAGTAACTCTAGGACCCGTGGGCTTCCTGCGCTCTGGGAGCGCGCGGAAAGCCAGGGGGCGTTTGCTACGCGCTGTAGTTTTTGGCGCTAGGCTTCCACGCGGAACATTTGAAGTCCTTTTTAAATTTAATAATTCGGTGCGGAATGGAAGCTTACCCATCTTTAAACGTTGTGTTAGTGCGGGGGCAACAACAAAATGCAAGAACTCGAGTGTCAAGCGGCATCAACCTGGCATATTTCCAGTGATAAGAGTTCGAAAACGTTGGTGCGGGCGTAAAAACGCGAAAAGTGAACATGCACAAGGAAAGAATGAAAAGAAACTTTCCCGCTTGCACTCTATGTGTAAGAAATAATCGCGTAAAAAGGGAGTCTTTTTTGCTACACAACTATAATCGTCATCTACCCCGCGTACTTTCCTGGCGTTATCACCGCCGTCCCGGCACTTCCGGTCACAAACGCCGCGCGCGTTATCGGCGTGACATAGCATTCTTGATAGGAATGTGCCGAGAGCCGGGTTTTCAAGACAGGAAACGTGAGCAAGCCAGATGACGATTATTGTTGTGTAGCAGAAATACTCCCAAAATACTCGACTTTTTCTTAGAGTGCGCGGGTCAGGGGCGTAGGCCAGAGAATTTTTTCGGGGGGGGGGGGAGGGGGGGCACCTCCTTGATTTCGGGGGTGGCACCTCCTTGTAAAAGGTCATTTTTTGCTCTGTATGCCAAATGCCAAGGCGGAAAAAAATTTCGGGGGGAGGGCCGCCCCCTCTCCCCGAAATTTTTTTCCGCCATGGCATACAGAGCAAAAAATGTGTAGGAACCATGTGTACAATCGAAGCAGCGGGCGCTAACGCTTACACTGGCGGCGGCGTTGACGCTGGCGCTCATCGCGGCGTTGCGCAGGAGAGAAACCTGGGGAGGCGCAAAGCACGCAGTGATGGACCAGTGTTTCCTACTGGAACATGCCAATCGCTGCTAATGGGCAATGAGAGACAGGCTCTGATTGGACACAGTCCGCTTTTAGTTAACGCGCACGCTGCGAATTTTTATTCTTAAACAACGCACAGGAGAAATCTCCCACCGGCACTACCTTGTAGCTCAAGATCCAGTGCCTATATGTACGGGGTGGCCAGTGAACGGTTGTGCAGAGTGAGCAGTCGGTTTTAAATGCGAATTCATTTCTTAGTCGGGCTATGTCAGGCATCCGACGTTGTGCGGCGTTGTCCGGCGTTGTCCGCGGCTCTCCGCTCTCACTCCCTCTCCCATAGCAACAGCTGCGGGCGCGCGCGCTTATCCTCGCCCCTAACAACCGGAGCATGTGGTGCGAGAGAGTGTAGGAGAGGGTAGGTTCAGTGATTCGCCGCTCCTTCTCTCGCCGTTCGCTCTCTCTCCTCCCTGCTCCCCACTCTCCCGTCCGCTCGCGCCTCACTCGACCGTTCGCTGGCTGGGCGCCTCTCAAGGTGAAGGCGAAATCTCTCGGCGCAAGAAATGCATTCGCATTTCCTCACAATTCCCTTCGGGGAGGTGGGGGCATTTTTTTTCAATCAAGAACCTCGCTAGGAGACGCTGCGTGCGTCGACGTTGCGAAACGGGAGAGGGGTGAGCGTAGGAGAAAAGAGAGAGCGGGAGAGGACGCGCATGCGCAGTGGGGATGTGGACGCCGCGGGAAGGGATACCTAGAGGAGCGAGTGAGAGGGGGGAGAGTTGGCGCATGCGCAATGGAGCGCGGACCCCACCAGATCAAGCTCACGCATGATATGCGTTGTTACATGAAATGGGGAAGGGAGAGGATGGAGTGGTTTACAGGCTGCAGCGTGGGGAGAGGAGAAGAGAGAAGGCGACCGAACGCCTGCGTAAACGCCCGTGTAAAGGAGGAGAGCGCTGCTCCTCCCCGCCGCAGCGCGGGGGGAGGAGGAGCGCTCTACCCGCTTTATATTCACACTTGAAGGAGAGGAGACTAGAGGAGGAGAGTAGCGCATGCGCCGCGAGAGCAGAAGCGAGAACGCAGAAGAAGCGCAAGCAGGTGGTAGGAGAGAAGTAGAGAGAGTAACGCGCAGCTGTTGGGGAGAGAGAAGGAGGAGAGTTGCGTATGCGCAGTGTGAGTGCGGACGCCGACAACGCCGCGGGACATGCCCGCGCTATAAGATGCTTCGCATCTAAAAGTAGCCATGGCGCCAATCTGGATTTTTTGTCGCCAGACGGGGTCGTAAAGTAGCCAATTTGGCGCAAAGTAGCCAACAACGGCAACCCTGCTTGTTTGTATGACATTTCCTAATTACTGTAATTGGAGCTAAGACACAATAAATGGGACAAAAGAAAATCACATGTCGCCATTTGTTCCCGTGTGCCTTTCTTGCGTCCAATTTGTTGGCGCTACCACAGCAATCATTTTTTTTAACAGCATTGCGTGACCGCCAGCCGGCCGGTACGTCAGCACCACGGTGTAAGATATAAAAACTTGTGGTCAGCGTGTAGTGGCGCGAACTGGAGCGTTCGGG